>CAJUYG010001314.1:0-78168 GCA_910591675.1 Galerucella calmariensis
AAAAAACGTGAAATTGCCAATTTTCAAAGAGAAATTGTGAAAACAAAAAAAATAGTTGCGAAAACCAAAATTCAAATTTAAACTATGAAACTAGCAATATTTGCATAAGGCATGTTGAGCAGAATCATCATATTTTAAGGTCTAGAATCTACAGTTCAGAGATTGGACATTCTTAATGAATCACCCTGTATAGAAAATTCTAAATTTGAACAAAGTTATGAGTAGCTTTAACTCTGCAAGGATCATGGTCGCGTCAAAGTAATTTGCTTCTTCATTTGGTGCTAATGAATATCCTTATTCTATTTTCCTGAATCAACCGTTATTAATATTCATAGTATCGCCTTCGGGACCGGTCCAATTAAAAGCCACGACCGACATCATGAACACAACTTTTGAAAATTTCATCTAGTGCCCATTTTTAATGATTACGTTGGCGGGAAATCGGATAATATTAGGGAAATGATCTGAACGACGAAGGTCACTACCTAATTGGAAATGGTCTTTCATTTGTAGAATTAACGTCTCAATGGAACTCATTCTGGTAAAGCGACATATTTTTTGTGAAGGTTTTTCAGACTTTTATTATAAAAAACTGGGAAAAGTTGGGATAAGCAGATTAATAAGGGTAGAATTTTTATTTTCATTTTTCTATTGTCTGAAAATTCAATTTCTTTCCAACAAACTTTTCATTTGTACATATTATTTTGATTCTAAGCCAAATTAATTTGAACAAAGTTCGCTATACACATTTTATTTTAAATTTCATTTGAAATTTTTATTACACGGAGAAGCGTGTTTTCAAATCTTGTACTTTCTATTTCGCACTATGTCTACGTGGCAAATCTTTATTTACCACTTGAGTGAGTTTCCAAGCAAACTTCATGGAAATTCAGTTCAATCCGATCAGAAAATACTCAACATTATACTGAGTGTTCACTTAAGATCGCATAATTTGGGTGGTGAAAAAATTATAATTTTCATGGTACATGGAGTAACTTTGTCCACTTCTCAGTGGTAGATTGTTGTAGACACGCGCAAAAGTGTCACAAACTTTGATCACACAAAATAAAAGTTTTTTGTCAGGACAAAACATTCCTTTTCATTTCTGTTACTTCTGCAGCATCGTCCATATCTTCTTCAACCATTTTAGATCAGATTTAAGAGTATATCGTCCTCAACATTCATCTCAATTTACAAAAAAATCATGAAGCAAAACTTCGGGACATCATCAAATTTTGACATCAGGCTGAAAAACCCTTGATTGATGAGACCGGATCCACGTTTAGAGTATACGGTACCTCAGCCTTCAGGTTTTTTTCTGCTGGCTGTCGATTGCAACGTTTATGCGAAGAGACTCAACAGTCTTTTCACCTAGTTTCTGCTAGGAAATGTGTAAGATAATGTGTAAGGCTTATTCCACCTCCTCCATGCACGACCTACAGATAGGTTAGGTATATCTGTTAATAGTATGCATGAGTTCCTTTAATGTGGTACAGTGATCGGTTCGTAATCTCTCATTTTGACACTGCAAAGGTTTATTGTTTTGCTGGCGAGTTTTTTTTATCAGGATATTTTGTTTGAATTCACTAAGATGTACAAACACGTGCAGAATTTTTTAGTACCAATGAATGCAGTTTCATACCCTAGCTTTGTCTTTTCATCACCTACAATACCTGGGACCCACCAGAAACCCTCGTAGACCAAGAACAGAAATTTCAACCTCTCTAGTATCCTATGCAACCGTCAAGCAGCTTTGAAAGCACTTAGCTCTCACCGTGTAACGTCGAAATTGGTTTTAGACTGCCAAAAAAGACTTTCCCCAATAGGAGAACTCAATAGAGTATTGCTGGTCCGGATCCCTGGCCATTCTGGCATGTAAGGAAATGAGAAGGCAGACTCTCTTGCATGGGAGGGTGTCGCACGTGTTTCTATCGGACCAGAACCTACTATTAGCATCGCAATAAGTTTTGTCAAACAAACACTTGATACCTGGACAGCAAGGGACGGTTTAGATTTCTGGCATAATTTGCCAGGATTGGTTCATTCAAAGGCTTTTATACATCCTTCGAAGAATGTCTCCAAACAAATGTTAGACTATAGCAGGCATGTCCTACGTTGTCTAACAGGCCTTTCAACAGGCCACTGTCATCTGAATCATCCAATGTTGAAACTTGGACTGTCGGAAGATCCGACCTGCCATCTATGTCTGGAAGATGATGGAACAGCAGAGCATATAATAGGGTACAAGCATAAATTTTGCTATTGGTGGGAATTGATGCTTCATCAGGTCCCCTAACACCTTGCATGCCTATTTTTTCAAAAAAATATAAACCTCACTTTTAAAACGACTTTAAAAATCATAAAATTCGAAAGTCTGCCAAAACGCGCTTTACGTCATAAAGATGGCTGCCCATGGAGTGACGTCATTTGTTTAAGTTCTTATTCGTGTATCACGCTCTGAGTTCTTGTGACCTTATTTGTTTCTGGAAGCTTTAAAAATGGATAGAGTCGAAAAAAAACTTTGTATTCCAAGTATTGCATTGTTCCAGTGTGTAAATCAACGTCTATTAAAACTCCACACGAAATATTTGTTACTTTACCTGGTGGCGCAAGCAAAAATACACTTAAGAAAAGGGCATTGTGGTTGCAGGCTATGCGTCGAAACAAAGACGATATTTCGACAAATACCACTACTTTTGTTTGTGAAGAGCATTTTAATGTAAGTACCTACTGCTATGCTGGAAATTTTTATTCTTAAATAGTTTGAGAATATGTACCTATATGTCTAGGAATCAACCATAAAAAACATCAATTTCTTTCAAGCACACATCGAAATATGGTTGGTATATATTATATAAATAATACATATTTTGAATCGTACTTACGATAATGCTTCAACTCCTCTTATTTCCTCTGCATTAAAGCAGCTGTTTGACTTCATAAATTCAAGCATCTACTTTGGCAAGTTATGAGTTTGTGCTTCTACAAAACCTTCGCTAGCCATATCTTTACTCACAAAATATGAAAGAATCGTCACTGAACACTGAACTAGTAAATAAAATATATTCTTCTGAAAATTTTAAAATATCCTCGGAAATATTGAATATTTATGTCCACTTTCCACTTTATGTTGACTTTCAGGAATTAAAAAAAGCACACACAAACACGTAATGGTCTCAAACAAACATATAAATGATATTTTTACGTCGATGAAGCAATTAATAGTTAATTAAAATACAATATAAACACACAACTACACATAACCTAATGCAATACCGGCCATATTGACATAAGTAAACACAAGAGATATGACATCACACGTATCATCGGTAGCGTGGAGGGCCGTATAAACCCACTCACCACACACCTAACCTAACCTAACCTAACCCTGGGACCCACCAGAAACCCTCGCGTAAGTTCGTTTCTTAAATTTTCAAAAATATCACAATTACCGCTTTGAAGTGAACCACGACCACTTTTCGGAGAATTTCGCTTTAAAAATCCACGATTGTGAAATATGTGTGAACCATCTGTAATAATAAAATACATGTTATCCATATAATTTATCCTGATTAACATGGTTTTATAGTTTTAAGTGAGTATATGGTTGGATAGAATGTAGGTATAATAAACTTTACTTAAAATCACCTCATAATACAAAAACGGTGTCGTCTCTAGGGCATCCATTTAGTTTCCGTCGGCCTCGTTTCTACCATCAACAAAAAGTTTAGAAGTATAAATGTGAAATATGACAACAAGGGATCTATAACTTGTAATATTATATATCTAGCTCATAAGACATTTTGTTTTGTTTGCTTCACAGAAGTTCATTGTTTTCTATCGAGTTTTTTCTAGCAAGATATATCATGATTGTTCGTTGATACATGAAAAAATTGTTTATTTTTCATGACTTCTGCGTGATATGTCCCTATGGAACGATTGTTATCCTTTTGGAAATTATTGTTTGGTTTTTTATTCAATGAAGTACCTACTACGAAAGGTCAATAGTGATAATTTAGACAGCAAAATATATTAGTATCAAGTGATTTTATCCAAAAAAACCCATTTTTTTAACAATAAGTCTTTCCAATAGCTTTTTGGGGTGTGTATACCATTTCAATTGGCATTTAATGTATGTATGTGCACTGAGGTAACCATTCCATCGAGCCCTCTCACTTCTATATAGTTCCACAGGGACTGGTAACTCCTTTTGAACTATTTCCCGGAGGGATCCAGTAGTTTTCTGAATTGCAAGTGTGTGGCTGGAGGATTATTCTTTCATGCCACAAGTTCTACATCCTCCTTCCCCCACTCATTTCATTCATTCATACGTTTGCCCAGACACATGAACTGAATCTTTGTTATCTACCATGTTATCTACCTACTTCCATTCCAGAAGCTTCTTGTCTTCTATATAGGCCACCAATTCATCTGGAAGGATCTTCACTAATTGTGATTGTGTTATTTCCACTCCAAAGTGCTTCCGCCTGAGTCCTTGTAAGTTCTCACAGAAGCAGAGTATGTGAGTAGGTGTTTCATCGTAAAGTTCACATTTCCTGCGCATGGACTCACTAACTTTGCCCACCCTGTGCAAATGCTTCCTCGGGTAGAGTGTCCAGTGACCAGGTAAGTAACTGTCTTCTTTCTCTCACCCAGTTTTAGCAGCCTTGACGAGTGTTCCTTGTCTAACTTATTCACTAGACTCTTAGCAGTGTTGAAAAAAAAAACTAGGTTTTTTTATAAAAAACCCAGACCACCGTGCTTTTTTGGGTTTTATAAGTGGGTTTTATTGGGTTTTATTAGGATCTTTTGATATTTTTCCAAATTATATTCGAATTTTAGTGAAAAAAAATTCAAAAGAAAATACTGCACCGAGAAAAAGATTTATTTGTGGCAACCAAAATCTTGTTATGTCAAATAAATATGATTTTCCATATGGCCTAACTAATATTTAATTTGTCGTTAAGGAAGGATTTGTTTCAAGTTCGGAATTATATTGTTGATGAATAGAAACATATTCATTGTCATCAATAAAATGAGTTATCTATCGAAAATTACATTTATTCTTGTAAAAATGTATGATATTTGTCTCAAACAACATTTGTTGAGGTATGACAAAATAGTTATATTAATCTTTGAAAGCATTTAAATTAAGTAAAGTAGTTTTCCAATAACAGATACTCATTTTTGCAGGCTAACTATATTGTATTATTATAAAAAAATTACTTCATGGCAGCATGACATTTCTTTATCATAAAAAAATGTATTGTATCGGTAAAGTATATTTCTTCACCAAAAAAAGGTATATTGTCTGGGTTAATGATATGTTTTTTAATATGTTTTTTTAATAAAAAATGTATCTTCCTAGCAAATTATATTTTTTTGTTGGAAGCAAATGTTTCTAAATATTTAAAAATATATTGAAAGTTCACGGTGTATTGAGCAGTATGGGTAACTTCCACACGGTTTTCTAAATAATTAGGTCACTTAGGAAAATATATTTTTAGTCGATCGAATTGGTCGATGGTTAGTCTGGACACGGATTAAAATTACAGTATTTTTATGACAAACATGTTTGAATCTAATAAAAATTAATGGTCTCTATTTATGCATAAAACTGTTCAGTAGGAAAGCAGAATGGGGATAAAAAACTTGCTGCTGAATATTTTGATCTATTAAAAAGATAACCATACATTTTTAAAATATTTAAATAGAAACCATACATTGTTAAAATTAAACATACCTACATGATCTAAAACATAACCAACAATGGTATCCACAAGATAGCCTTGTCTATCCTTAAGTGTGCACATTATTGCTTTCCCCATAGTAGTTTTTTGGAGTTCTTGGAGTAGATCTGACAGGTTCAATTGAGTAATGTGTATGTTTGAGGTACATTTCGCTGGCTTGTTACTTCTACCTACTTGAATATAATTGTCATTTATTCCCTTACCTTCAAATATATCTCACAATTCTTGTAATCGCCATGAGTTTAACAATTCATTCATTCTATTATTAAACTCATTTTTGTCCAGAGCACTTTTACCACATACTTCACAAAAACAAAATAATTAGTAAAATTGCAAAAACTGATCTTATTTCACATGCAGTTTGACGCCAAACGTATACAGGTGGTGACCATTACTGAATAATAGGGAAGGGTGGGGTGAGAATTCTTTGTTTCAATTGCCACCTAATTTGTAATGTGATCTCCTACGGGTGAAGAAATATGTGATTTGTAGCAAATAAGTTTTTTTTCTTGTAACAATAAATGTACAATTATACTGAAATACTTATTTTTTCGGTATAAAGTAGATCTTATTTGAGGCTAATAATCTATAGGCTTATTTAAAAAATGTAAATTTCTGTCAAAACTTCCAAATTATTTACTATGAATATTTAATTCGTTGTATTAAAGTGATGGAATATTATTGAAGATGTTAGGTTTTTTTCTGGGTAATGAAAACTATTTTTACCCAAATAGCATTGTTACATTTTATAACAAAATATTATATTGTGCTTCGTAGTCTTTCATAGTTTCCGAAGAACAATTGTATGAATGTTTGCATGAAGAAGAACAAATTTCTTTACATTAAAGAAATTACACTCGAATAAATAATTTTTTCATATTAAAATTTCCCAGTATTTTCACGTTAATATGGCTTCTTAATAATAAATAAGCAATGTTAGTTTTAAACAAAGGGGGGTCAAACAAATCAGTTTATTTGTCTATAAATAACTCTTCTCTCGTTGAGTTCATAGAAAAGTGAGTATTTAAATTACCTTCTACTTTACAATTACGACTTATTTTCGGGATCGCTTTTCAACTGTATTATAAAATATGACCGCCACATGCAAATAGGTGGAATACAGAAATCGACAGGGTAACTCCCACCTCTGAACTTTGAAACTACGTTTTGATCCAATTCTTTAATACATTTTATTAAAAAAACTCACTTTTTCGAAAAACCCAGTGGGCTTTTTTGGGTTACCACTGAGCAGTCAACACTGACTCTCAGTATGGAGGTGTCCTTGTGTCATCCTCCATTTGAGTTAGTGTTCCTCAACTAGCCAGTTCCCGACTTCCCCTCTTATGTTATCCTTTGTCATCCTTCCCTCACTATTTTGAGCTTTTTCAAGTGCTTCCCCCAGCCTCCCGTAGTGTTTGGTTTAAATTTTCTTTTCCACCAACACTTGTAAAAATACACATATCAAGTACATTCATCAAAATCTACATTCAACTTCCTTTCCAAATTATTCTCATAAAAAACGATTCGGTTGCTTCGCATTGTAAAACGATATTCCACATAATCACCCTAAAGGATTTATGTCTGTTATATGTAAACTTCCCCTCTATAAGGATTGCTTACATTTTTCAGTCTCTGGGCTATGATAAAATAATGGATGTGGTTGTGTCTCTAATGTACTCCCACATACCGGACGCAATGTCGATATAGCTGAACGACAAAACTTTTTTATGGTGGCTACATTGATTAGGAAACCGCATAATATCGTTGTGTTTGTGTGTGGACCTGCGGTGGGAAATTCGGGATGCTGGTCAATTCACACAATAGCTTGTTAATATTATATTAAGCTAAACATCGTTTAAAATGCGAATGTGGTACATTTTTATTGAAATTTTGAAGTGTAATTAAATATTTGTTCCCATCGATTGTTCATTTATGTTTCACATTAACGTAAGCAAAATTCATCGCATCGCTAATAACCAATATAAATGTAATGACTTTCTATGAATTAATGATTTGGTAGGCAACTGCGTATACAACTGAATTGACGTTTATGATCCACGAAAACTAGCAAAGACTACGTCCAGTGGCGTAACATACATCGTCCGTATACCATACTCCGCACTGCTATTGAGAAAAGTAGAATTCGATAGATTGCGCTCTGAAATGTCAATGTCATTTTAGCAACGAGTAAAACAAATCAGCTGCCGTATAAGCCCTTTGATATTTGAGTGGTTTTATTTCGCTGTTTCAGTTATTTTCAGTGTGTGTTTTGTGAAACTTTTGGTTTTTCTTTGATTCTGCTTCAGTATTTTGACTCCTAATATTTTTATTTTTGGAGTGATAGGTATGGTTGATATTTGTGAAAAGTACAACAAGCGTTCAATTAACTGTTTAGTTTTAGGTCTGATTTCGTGTTTTTATTTTATTTTTGATATAATTATATCTACAAAAGTTGCAGGGAAGGTAGGTTTGTATTGAGTGAAAAGTACAACAAGCGTTCAATTACCTAACTGTTTAGTTATAGGTCTGATTTCTTGTTTTTATTTTATTTTTGATAAAATTATATCTACAAAAGTTGCAGGAAAGGTAGGTTTGTATTGAGTAATATTTTAAATCTTTTATACCGACTTATTTTCTCTTTGATTTGCAATGAAAACAAAAAAAAAAGAATACCATAACCTCTTCCATAATATCTCTGATTTTATAAAAATATTACCTCAGAAATGATGGCAGTTGAGTTCAATAGAAAAACACACTTTTAAACTTGTCACTGACAGAAAATTAAACAAATAAAGTACGAATTTACGGTAATTACGTTGACTTGCATATAATACAAAAGCAATGCAAAACGAATTATTTTACTCGTTGCGACAGTTACAATTTTTTCCGCCAGAGGTCTCATTGAATTCTACTCCGCCCAATTCTTAGACACAACAACGTAAAAGAAGAAATATGTGAAACGATTTGTTAAAAATTTAAAAACAGGACTTCTCTGGTTTCAAATCCGTCTGGATTCGTAACCGTATAGCACTTCACAAGTAGGGTAAATTGGCATCTGAACAGTTATAGACTGAAAAATTGATACAATTTGAACTTCAATTGGTCTTTCGATACCATTTTTACGGAATTTATCTCGGTAAATAAGAAGTTATAACTCAATGCAGTGTTAACAATATACTTGTCTTGTACAATCTAAGTACTATAGCTAACCTACTATGCTGATCATTGTAACAAACAGTACGACAGTACAATAAATTCGTGGCTGAATGAATCAAGCTGTCCAAAGCCCAAAAAACAAAAACAAAAGTTATAGCATTTCTTGAGTACAATAAACCACATCCCTGACGAGAGAGGACAATACCCACACCGACAGTCAAAAATATGACGGGGGGATTAACTTCGCTCAAATCAATCCTCACCATGCCAAGGAAGTATTGCCAGTCATTGCAAGTCGGTTCACCTAAAACCAAGCGGAGATGACTTTTTCCCAAGATCTACCGGTCAATAATAACTATGTAAAAGGATTAGTATGTGGTGATAACTAGAATAGTATATCACATAAAAGGGTGGGAAGGAAAAATTAGCCTTGTTCTACTATACGGGAGATGAGCTGGCACAACCCCCAAAAGTAAAAATGCAAGTGGAATACTGTGAGGAGAAGAGACTATCTCTTCTTCGAGCATGTGATGCCAATGTGCACAAAAATGCTGGTGTCAGCATCAACATCAATGAAAAAAATACAGGGATACCCCTATATTCGTAACAATGGTAAGACAAAAAGTTTTGGATATCACACTAAGCACACAAAATCCAGAACTTATGGTAAGAGGCTGGATAATGTTGCATGAACCAATTTTTTTTGAGGATAGTAGTATTACTTTGAATTAAAACTAGATGTCCCGGAAGGAAAGTAAAGGAAGCACCTTTCTGGAATACATAGGTAAGAATAGACATCATCTTGAGCTGTATCAAGAGCTTGAGGACATGAATGGGGCAATAAGTAATTCATTCGAATCGAGCTGTGCACTCCAAGAACTGTGAAGCATCTGGGTCGAAAAAACATTTGTTAGAATTAAGATGTCAGAGCAAAGGAGCAGACAGAGAGGTACGAAGCACCTACTAGAAGAAGATTAGAAAAGACAGAGGAAATATCTTTTGCGACACGTTACACCAGCTGCGACAATGAATACTGTTAAAAACGATTTAAATTTATCTACTTGATATCTGAAGCATTTCTCACATAAACTACAATAATGTTTCCCTTCCTCTTGTTTATAAACCGTATTCGCATATTTCATGAAAACTACGTCTTCAATAGCTATTCATGTTTTTGTTGTGCCAACTTGAATCGCATATTTGTTCCTTTTACAAACTAGAGACGTTATTTACGCATACTTCAGTCATTAAACTAGATGGACTCTTTTCTCTGCATCATTGGACTGGATCCAGGGATATTATTGTGAGAAAACTTGTTTTCAAAAAACATATGTAATGATTAATAAACAGAAATATGAGATAAAAACACAAACTAGCTTTTTTCTACGAGAACCTCGATAAATGTGCATTTTATAATCGTAACTTCAATCATAAACAAGCACGTTTTGTACAGAATTCCATTTTTGCATCGGCTGCTAGGCAAGTTGCTAAGCAACAAATGCGAAATGGAATATTTCGTGTTAGGTCCAGGTTCACTCTAAAATCACGACGACTACGGCTTGTCAAATTATGACGTCCAGCGAGAAATTGATGGAATGTCAGCAAATCGTTTCTGTCAAAGTTTTAGTAGGTAACGAGTAATTTCATAGTTGTTTTCTATAAATACATTTTTATAGGCTTATATTTCTGTGTAGGTACCTATTAGAAATAGCAATAAAGGAAATATTTACATATTTCATCAATTTATATTTTAATTCTGATAGAAAGCCAATTAGCGGCGAATTCGGAGTAATGAAATATTGTCAGTTTATTTCTCTTAAAGTTTTTGCAATGTATGCATGTATTAAACGTGAACGATATGTTGTCATAGAAAAAGTATAGTATGCAATTCGCAACAAAATGGCCATTCTGCACTCGTATGAATTGCAGCACTTGCCTTCGGCTCATGCTGCAAATTTCATACTCGTGCAAAATGGGCATCACTTTGTGCTCAATGCATAATATACTATTAATTTTCTGATATGATCTCACACAGTGTACTTTTGAATTATGACGTTAGTTTTTTCATTAAAACATCTTTCCAATTCACGGATTTCCTTTGCTCAGCTCATCCCAAGAAGATATCACAAATTGGTCGAGTCCGCATCCTATCGCCAACAACAATTTATCATTGAGATTCCAATTCTTCCACTTCCAATTGAAGCTATTTACAAAAATTCTGTCCATTCCGTTAGACAACGTGTTGAAATTTCAAGATGGCTGGAATATCATTTTTTAATCCTTCATTAATGACTAAACTAGAAAAAAATATTCATTTTTCATTTATATTAAATTGATAAACATTTCATCAACCTGATTTTTGTACTTCGTAATTGAGTAATTGCTAGGCAAAGTCGGTGCTTTATTTGATCAAGGAACTTTGACTCCTCAAAAAACACTAAAATATTAGCTGTTCTCAATAAATTATTTGTGTAACATCATTCTTATCTGGATTAAATAGTCTAAAGAGTGTAGTTATCTTCCTAAAACTTTTAAATTCGAGATCATCTTCAATATTCTCTAATTTAATATGTATCCGAAATCTGTTTCGTCCAGTCTCAAAATCATTGTTACGTAGACGAATTATTCCTTTTCGGTATCTTTTGTTTTCAGACTCTGATGAGCTATGGAACCTTCGAGACGCTCTACAAAACGTACAGCTCACATAATATATTTCAAAAATAATAACTAACAATTTAAAATCTATCCAGTTAGCTATTAATCAAAATGGCAACCAAGTAATGTTAGGTATTTCCTAATAGACCTGTAGCCCATGACACGGGCTTAAATGGAAGCCGTTCCCACGGTCGAGTTTGATGTGAAAGACAAGTAGAATAAGGCTATTGCCAAAGACTTAAACTTACTAATCGACGCTACAGGGGAATCTTGTTCTCTTTCTCTGTACATTTTCTAAATAAACTTTTATCACGAATCAAGTTAGGATACCAGGTAAGCCTCGCATTTTCCAGAAAGGGCCTTACATAAATGGTATAAAGTTCACAAAACGATTGAAACGTGACTCTCGAAAAATATTCCCGCATGACAGAGCCTGTTGTAAGCACTTTTGGTTATTGACAAAATATGGTCGGACCAAGTGAGACTACTGTCAATAATGGAAGAATATCAATCTAAACTCAATTAGTTTTGCCTTTATTTGTAGTGTGACGAATTTTTGAGGTAAACGTTTGAATTGAACCGTTGAATATTCCAGTATGTTCGGAATCTGTTTGAATAAGGTATTGCGTAATAACTGGAGGCTCAGTAATTATTCATTTGCGTGCATACCAGATGCCATTATAATTTCAACATTAGTGCGATTCAATCAGTTGTCGTAGTACACGGCAACGAGTCAATTACACAGCAATCCAGCTATCAGAAATGTCCAATATTATCGTTTTTTTTAAATAGAGATTGCATGTTGGATGAAAGATGGTGATGAAAAATCAACGACTCGTTGGAATTACTGTATTTCAAAATATTCATGTAAGGAACGCTCCACAATGTTCAGACAAATAAGGTCAGATAAAGGGGAACAAGCAATGGAAGTTCTTTTCATATTTACACAATCAGATTGAAATAGGTATTTACAAATAAGTTGGACCATTTATCGTGAAAATTCTCTTAACTTACAAAATAAAAACTTGGAAATATATATTATTTTACGCCCTGAATATTTTAGTTGTGAAATAATGATACTTACCTAAACTTGAACTTTTTTCACAAATTCCATTTCCCAAAGCAATACTTCCCATCCTTAAGTGCTTAGTCCTGTGACACGGACCAAAAGTTAATTCTAACGTCTTCAGTGTCACTTTAATTACCGTGGAAACTGTGTGGAACAATTACGTGATTTTATCAACAGCTAAAGGATTCGACTCATCTTTCAGCAGTAAAATATGGCACCAGGAGGGTCAGATATAATCCGAAAAGTTATGAGGATGTCGTTGGAAACTTGCATAAATTGTTTCGGTTATTATGTTGAAGTATAATATTCCAATTATCATTGAAGTTGCATTCGTAGTTTGATATTCTGTTGAATAGGATGGATTAAATAAAATGCTTACTATTCTTGACCTGAATTATTATTATTATTACAATAGAAATAAGGGCTGAGGTAAGAACCTATGAAGCCCATGATCTGAGAACATAAATAAGTGCTTAAACGTCTATAAACATAATAAATGACACATTAATAATGATTAACAAAATCGTAGTTTTCAAGAATAACCGCAACAACTATACAGCGAAAAAAGATATAAAAAAAGGTAGAACGTGTCGCGGGACACACGGTAGGAACTTTAGTTCCTTTTAAGAAAAAATTATGTAATACATTTGACGTTATAGATAAACGATTTTCATATTCTTTGGTGGATGAGTAGTAAGCATACCAGACTCTCACGTGGTAGACCCGGGATCGATTCCCCGTGAGGAAATTTTTTTTTACTGTTAATTTTATTTTTTTAAATAATTATTCTGCTTGATAATAATAACAACAACAGGTAGACGTTAGATAATGGTACGGTACCCTTCATGAGGAAGTCCGACTGGCAACATCTACTTATAACAGCATCGTATATTTAAAAAATGAAACCGTAGCATTATACAAATTGGACATTCAAGAACTGTACGTTTACCACAAAATTAGTGGAAACATAAAATTGAATTGTAAAATGTTTAATTTGAAGTTATAAGTATTACAGTTTATAGAAATTTTTATTTTCTGGATTTTTTCTTAAGTGGGTCGTAGAAAAAATTTGCTGTTCGACTCGTGTGGATTGTCCATATCGCACTTGAACGATTGAGCATTCCGCCTACGGCATCGTGCTCAAACTTCGTCCTCGTGCGATATGGCCATCATATCCACACTAGTTGCACAAACTACATTTTTTTTCAAAATATGCCCTTTTACATTTTAAAACAACCTTCCAAATGTCAAATCAATTTATCCATCCATTTTAAAGTTATCGAATTAAAACATTCAAGTTTTCAAAATTTCAACACCCTGTATTTCGAAAAGTAAATGTGCTAGACCCCTTAATCGCACAAAAAAAATTATGGAAATAATAGTGAAAATTTATCCGAACAAATTCAAGTAGAATTCAAGTAGAATGCCCGCATTGCACGCGGGCGGCCCGGGTTCGAATCCCGGCAGGAGCATATTATTAAGGAGGCACAAGCACGCAAGCAAGGCACATAACGAAGCAACGTAACATAACGTAGCGTAACGTAACGCGTAACGGTCAGATCTTTTGCGTCGCGATCCCTGGTCGCTCAAACATAACCTGGCGTAAAGAGCTAAAGTTCCAATAAAACAAATTCAGATAAATAATAAATGCAACAATGCGCACTATTAACTATTAAATAGAAGTCTATCAATCCTGTTCTTAGATGCGTTAACTTATGGTGCATCAACAACATCATCAGGAAGATTGTTCCAGACATCAAACACTCTGTTTGGTAAAAAGTGCTTTCTTACTCGGGATCTGAAGGACTCCTTCTTAAGTTTAAATGGGTGACCTCTCAGTATAAGATCAGTGTTGAATAGAAACAGATTGAAGATCACCAAAGTTGTGCTTAATGATTTTATAATCAAGTCTCCCCGAAGTCGACGGTCTTGAAACGAGATGAGATTCGCCCCAGTCAGTCGCTCCTCATAGGAAAGCCTTACGCGACCGAATGCAAGTATAGTAGCCCTCCTTTGCACGTTTTCTAATAAAACTTGGTCGCAAATAAAATCAGGATACCACACAGGACCCGCATATTCTAAAATAGGACGCACGTAACATCTGTACAGTTTACAGTAAGTTTCAAGTGACACTTTAGAGAACGATTTTTGTATCAGATAGAGTCTGGATTTCGCGCGGTTGCATACGAACACAACATGTTCACTCCACGATAAATTTGAGCTCACTAAGATGTCTAGGTCATCATGGCTGGTAACCGTATTTAGTAACTGCCCATTTAAGTTGTATGATAAATTGGGATTGTTCTTGGCAATGTGGAGTACATTACATTTATTAATGTTCAGGGGAAGCAACCAGTTCAAACACCAACGCTGTATAGTGTGTAGGTCGTTTTGGAGGGTAATATGGTCTCTTAAAGGGTTAGCAAATATTTTTGTGTCATCGGCATAAAAATAAACTGAGTTTGAGACCAATATTTGAAGATCGTTTGCTTAAACAACAAACAGCAATGGGCCAAGGACGGAACCCTGTGGAACACCACTAGAAACTGGCCTGTCATTGGAGAACTGGAGAATATATAATAAGACTACAAATTGTTAATATTTCTCTCTGTAGACTTAATTAAAGACTCTTATATTATCTGGAAAACTATTGAGAATTATCTCTGTGATTCAATTGTCCTGTCTCTAGTATCCAGGGGGGTCAGTGACCCGTCGCAAATGTGCAGGGAGGTATATAATCTGACGCAGCTGTTTGAAGAGGTGAATATTTTGGCAAATTTGTCGAAAAAATTGAATAACCTGTCTCAAGTTTTCAATCTCTACCTCTCTGGATGTTTCTGACTGTATTAATTTCCTAATTTATATTGCATGAACAGCTGAACAGCATTCTTAGTTCAAATTTAATCTTAATCTTAAATAAATCTTAGTTTCGTTGGTGCTTTACTTTTGAATAACAACTGAATTATCTCGTCGAAAAGGCTTTTGAAAGTTCTGAATTATTTCTTCCAATGTGAATTTCTGTCATTTCTCCTATCACAAAACTCTTACTCCATTCAAAATTCTGGAGATAGTATTTAATATATCCAGTATAAAGGTCTCTTCATCACTTTGAAATTTCATGAAACTTGTTTTTATTTCCAACAAAAATCTTTTGTATTGAAGAACAAACGATATTATGTGTCTGTTCTGAATAATTTAGACGACGAATTCCTCTCTAAATCAATTTTATAACAGTACGTATACAGGGTGGTTGACATATGAATATTATAGTATTGGAACTGGTAAATTTTGACTACCATCTTCAACATAATATTGTAATGTTTTTCTTATTTATTGAAACAGTTTTTACCGTGGGATAAAATTATACGCACACTATGGCTAATTACTATTGATTTATTGAAGAAACACTTACGCACTATAATAAACTTAATTTATAAACACACTACTTAATGCCCACTAATTTATTTACACTCGGTATAATAATTGTCCTAATTTATCTTAAACACTATTTATATTCACTATCTGTTCACTCACTGTATACTGAAACTGTTTACCGATTCACTGTATACTGAACAACTCTTCGACTCACTCGACAACCCGCGTATATATAGTTCTTTGCAGCTCTAGAAAATTCTTGAATATACCACCTCTGCGTATACTTTATAATTCGATACCATTCGCGATAAACCATTGTATGGCCTGGTACGCTTCGGGAACAGTCTGAATATTACCTGCGAAAGAACCTTTCTAGAAAGGTCGCATTCATAGTTTGCGACAGGACCAGCTTCTGAATCAGTGAGTTCGTAACAATATATTGAAATATCTTCGTCCACTTCGAGATTTTTTGTTGTTGAAGCATTAGTGAAAATGATAACTGTCCTTTCTAGAGCTTCTAGCTAAATATGACATTACTGTGAATTCCAGGATACACTGGAATGGAAGAAAGATGAACTAGTATAGAGGGGAGCTAGAACCCTTCTGCGATATCAACAATATTGGAAGAAATCTGGCCATTTGGAAGACCTTAGAGGAATGAGGGAGTCAAAGATACTACTGGGAAGGTCTACAACCTGCTGAGGTCAAATGAATTTCCAGACAGAGTAAAACTCAACTAGGATTTTTAATAGGGATTCTAACGGGACATTGCCGTCTAAATGAGTACCTGAAAAAGCGCAAAATATTGGAGGAACAAGAATGCATATTCTGTTGAATGGAAGAAGAAACCTCTGTGCACATATTTGCGGATCTCACAGCGATTCAGAATACTTGGATACTGGATGAAATAGGGACACTTACCATTGAAACCTTAAGTCATCCTAAAATTCCCCCAGGACATAGGTCTAAAGACGTATATTAAGCTGCGGTGGCCACTTTGGAGGGCACGTTCCGGACCCGGCTCATAATTTGTTGCTATTTTGTTGCTATTATGTTGCTATTTTTGTTACTATTTTGTTGCTATTTTTTTGCTATTATGTTGCTATTTTTGTTACTATTTTGTTGCTATTCTGTTGCTATTTTGTTGCTATTTTGTTGCTATTTTGTTGCTATTTTGTTGCTATCATGTTGCTATTTTGTTGCTATTTTGTTGCTAATTTGTTACTTAATAATTGATTCTAGTGCTGCAGCCGTTGCCGAGAAAGTCGTGGTCCCCTACCATAATATTAACTTAGGGTAGCCAAGTGCAATATCTCGGTAACGAAGGAAGCTAGCGATACGAGCCTGGTGGCATATTTTGTTGCTAAATTGTTGCTTCCAGATGGTATGATCCATTTTCCCCGGAAATATTCTCCAGTCGTTGAACTTGATAACTCTCCTTTGTAGTATTAAGTTACGGTGGCCATCTGCGATATTTCGGGAGCCAGACGAACGAAAACTAAAAAAAAAAGAAAACCCAGGCCCAAGCCCGGTTGATAAAAGTATAGTAACTATGTATAAAAATATCAGAAAATAAGAAATGAAAAACTAAAGAAAAAAACAAAAAAAACCAGGTCCTAACCGGTTTTCGAACCTACGACCTCTGAGTTTTAAGCTCAATACCCTACCAACTACGCTCATCAGCTCACATTCAGTCACATCGAATAGAAGGTTAAAGGCTGCTTGGACGCATGCGCACCTCAACTATTAAATTTGACGTGTCGGGTGGAGTCTGTCGGGAAAATAAGCTCTCGTGCCAGACGAGCTAGCGACACGAGCCATGTGGCATATTTTATTGCTTCAATGTAGCTTTACCGAAAAATTCCAAAAACCACCCCTATATGTCAAATTAGCAAAAAAATAGCAAAAAATCATGAGCTAGGTCCGGAACGTGCCCTCCAAAATGTCCCCCGCAGTTTAATATACGTGTCTGAAGAAGCTACTAGAAGTAGTAGTAAAAGTAAGAGAGCAGGGGGCATAATAGATCTCTTAGGCTGTAACCTAAAACTGCCCCAGGCTAGAGCACTCCACCTCAGGGAGTGGAATTCGGCACCAATTAAACTATTTTATACACTTTCACTGAGATGAGGGGGTGTACAATGAATATTAAATTGGACGCCACCAGCTTTTTAATCGAAACGAAGCAATTAAAACAAGAAGCAAAAGGTGGAAAGCTGGAAACACCCAGTAAGAAATTAAAATTAAGTTACAAAAAATAATAAATAAAATAAATCTACTCATTCCCGAACACGTTTATCCAATTCAATGATTATTGGATAATCAATGCAAATAATGAAATAATAATTATTTATTGAATTATTTGAAAGAACATAAATTAAACCAAACGAGAATACTAATAGTAATAGTAATTAGCACGCCAAATCCAAATCTCACACACGCTATAGATAAGACGGAGGAACTTATCTTAGAGGTCTGAGGATGTTTGCAGCTCTTAGCGCGATGGCGGCAATGTAAATCAGCAAATGAGCAATAAATATAAATAAGCTGTAGGCACTAAAAAAATAACCTAGGGATAATACAATAATTAATATCTTCTGTATGTTCCTTGTGGTATATTATTCATTCTTTTTTTAATTTCTTGGGAAATTAAACCACAATATTTTTAAATTCTTTATTTCAACGTTTCGGTAGCGTTCCAGCTACCGTTGTCATTTTTTCTTGACAACGGTAGCTGGAACGCTACCGAAACGTTGAAATAAAGAATTTAAAAATATTGTGGTTTAATTTCCCAAGAAATTAAAAAAAGAATGTACAATAATTAACTTACCAACCAGACAATAGAAAATTGTTCACCAAAAATCAACAAGAAAATATAAATTACTTGTTGCCTTAAATGTGGCAGTTAGAGGAAAGAAAGAGTCCACTCGAAAATTGAAATTTCGAACATCGCCAGACAAAAATGGAAGGGGAATTTGATAAAAACTAATGTTTTATTTCGGAGTGGCTAATGCGACAAGGAAACGGCATGTTTAGAAATTTAGTAGAAATTTGGGAGGAAGTGACTAATGAGCGAAAAAATTCACTGAATGAAATAGTTTTTCAGACGAAAAACTTAACAGCTGAACAGCATGTTACAAGGTCTCAGTGAATGTCCCCCAAAATACATACAAACCTTGAGAGAACAGTATAATTGTTCAATGTTATATTGGAGTGCATTTCGATAAATGTATCATTATCTTTGAATACTTATATAGTTTGTACTAGTCACTATAAAACTACACATTCCTCAAATATGAAATTCCGGATGATCATTTCACAACACAAAAATACGTCTGCCATATAGTTTTATTTCAGTTCATAACAAATTCATAGCAGGTAATTCGTTGCATCTGTTTTTCAGCCAGAATGCAATTTCTCAACACCAAAATATTTTAATATATTCCTACCAAGTCTTTAATTAATTTTTTCCCCGAGATGTTGCCGCGCTATTTTTCATACCGAATATTTGAAAAATGAAAAACTAAAATGTCATATTTCAAAAAGTTACGGTAAGCCATTTATTCGTTATGCCATATAGAATTCAGAAAACGTAGATTTGTCGTGTATTTGATTCAATATTACTTGTATTTTGTTCGCTCTTTCGACATTCACTTGTTCCAGATGTTATTACAGAATATGTCTGAACAAACTAAGTTCCAAGACCAAATTTCCATGAAACAATTAGCAAAAAATAGGGAAGAGTGGAAAACTTTTGTTGATGAAACTTGAAACATTGAGAAATCTCCCTACACCGAAAGGTAGAGGGGAATTTTTATAATAATCATAGATTGTGCACCAATATAAGTATACTTTCATGAATTTTTTTTTTTCAGAAATATATAAAAATGAGTTGGGCCTAGAAGACATAAGGGGTGAGCTGAAGCTACTGAAGGTAAGGAATATGTAACTTTTTTTTCTTCAGCCACTAACCCCAAGATACGATTATTACAGTGACACTTTCTCGATTTCGCACAGCCATGACCAAATTCGACCTAATTTAATTTCAAAGAGGTCTTAAAATATACTCAATGTTCATCTCATACATTTTAATTAAAGGTAGTTGTGGATTATCTTTGCAGCAAAATATTCATAACATCTACACAGTTCCAATCAAGCTATTTTGAACATTTACACTCCGCGTGCTCTAGATAATCCGCCGAAAATGAGTCCCTCAGACCTCATTAATACAAGAATATGATCCGACTTTCAGTCCAAAGGGACAGTTTTAATGAGAAACACCCTTCGATTCTACTTTAATTAATCGATATGCTTCCAATTGAAAAGCTATATATGTATAGAATGAGGAAACTTAATGGCAAAATGAGCATATATACAGACCGCGAAAAGTCTATTCAAGACATACGATTTACACAAGTACAACAAGCAAAATATGACGAAAACTACTTGAAAGAAAGTGGGGAATAATTATTCACAGTCAGCGTTGGGCGTGTGTTCAGTTCCAGCTACCAATCTGATATGAAGGCAGCGTTGCCGGCTTAGAATCTTTGGTGCTTCCTAATTTGATGGGAGAAAATCGAGATTGGTATTATTATTGACTTTTAAAATAAGTGAGATCAACACAACTAAAAATAAAATGATATAGTTCAAGAAAAAATCCGGACGAATTACAATCTGCAATAAATAAAATCTATACAGTGCTTTCGATTTAACAATTATTGGTATTTAACATTGTTTCCGACATAAATTGGGAATAACTTTCACAGATAAGTATATTTGGCAACAGCGGTTAAAAGGGGGAAACCGAACACACGCCCATCGCTGACTATGCTCAATTATTCTTCTCTCTCTTCCAAGTAGTTTTCTTAATATTTTTCTGGTCGTACTTGTGTAAATCGTATGTAGTGGATAGAATTATAGCAATCTGAATATAATATGCATATAGAACTGTTCTGGTTCCAGTTTTTTGGATTCCTTCTATTTTTTGTTGTAAAATTTGGAGTTATAACTAATAGATGAGACTTGATACATTCGTTCGTTTGATAAAGCTACGTGTTAGAGAAGCGTGTCACAAGTTAATTGGAACAGTTCATATACAGGGTGTACAAATCTCACGACAAACTTTATTTTATAGCAAAAATAGAATCTTCGATTATGTAACTTCAATTTTTGTCAAGCATTCCCTATACCCAAAGTTTATAAAAACAGAGTTATCTGGTGATATTTATTGTAAACTATAATATGTGAACGCAATAAACGTTGTAAGTAACAAAAAATCCTGATTAATGATAAATTTCAATGAATAATTCATTCTAGACAAAACTAGCTCCCAAAAGTATTATCCTAACCGTAATATTAAACTGAAGGTTCAAAGTGTTCACCGTTAACATCAATGCAATGCTGTAAGAGAGGGCCCAACTGATTGGCCAGCTCGGTCACCCGATTTAACTAAAGTATTTTTATTTTGTCGGGTCTAGAGATGACATGAAAGAGATAATTAGTGCGGCATTTCGATCTGCTTAATATATAATAACGTTTATATGCTGAGAAATGTTAGTCAACCATTTGAACTAGTCTGCAGCATTGCAGTGATGTTAACGGTGAACATTAAGAACCTTTAGTTTAATAATACGGTTGGGATTATACTTTTGGTGGCTAGTTTTGTTTGGAATAAATTGTTCATTAAAATTTATTATTAATTAGGATTTTTTGTCACATACAACGTTTATTGCTTTCACATAATATGTCAATAATAATTGTTTACAATAAATATTACAAAGTAACTGTGTTTTCATAAACTTTGGGTATATGGAATGCTTGACAAAAATTAAAGTTACATAATCGAAGATTCTATTTTTGCTATAAAATACAGGGTGTTCCATTTGAAATGAGAAAGAAAATGACAGGCTCGAGTTTCCGTTCACCCTGTATATACAAGAAAGAATATAATTGAGATTTAATAGGATACGGAGATATTGCATCATGTTACGAAACTCTGTTTGGCGAAATTCATTTTTTTCCTTGAACGTACAAGCTGCAGAGCGTTGATTTACCTACGATTTTCACATAAACGTGTCTATATCTTTTGATCGACTCTGTATAACGTGGCAAACCTTATATCAAAAGCTTCAAAAAAATGTAACCAATCCGAATTCGGTATAATATACATGGGTTCCCATTTAAAAAATCATATGTTTGGTTTGTAACGGAGTTATGCAGCATTCTGTATAGTTCGGTATAATTTCAAAATATGGACCTTCAACACATCTTCTATTTTTGTTGATAACATTTTTTGATATCTCTTAAAATAACCCATATACCGAGGTTTGTCGTAAGATTGGTACACCCTGTATAATGGAGATTTAAACAAATTGAATCGTTTTATTTCTTCACAAATATTTATTTATTCCTCATTATAATAATGAATGTTATGAAGAAATGATAATACAAATCAATAAAATACACATTGCTCAATTTAAACACATTTTATAGATCTTAATGTTAATCGAGAAGTGAAAAAAAATAAATACTCCCAACCAATTGAAGCCATGCCTTGTATTTTTTTCTGTTACAATCACCAGAGAACAAGCGAGCCGTAACTATAAAGCCCAATATCACATTCCAGAAAATTGGAAACATTGTCGACCCTCTTGTCATCCAACCCTTCGATAAAACAAAATGAAGATTGGAAATGCGCGCCTGCCAAAGGGTGTTGAGGTTATTGTCGGGTTAGGGGATGGGGTCAGAAGTGGGATCGACCGTCAATGCTCCGACATGATTTTTTTACATTTGAACAGCGGATATTGGATTCAGTGTGATCTATATCACAATTACCACTTTATTTTTTTCAATGGCTCTATCAAAATTATTAATGATATATTATTACGGTTTCATAAAAGTGTTTTCACTGCTTAAACAAACAAAATTAAATTTTTTCAAACCGCACTATAGTTTTTTCGATAACCAGGAGGAGTAAAATGAAAAGTCTTACTCACACAACTCAAAATTTTTTCTTCACTTGTGCTTTCCAGCGAGGCGTCTAATCATGAAGACTATATAAGGAGATCAGACTTCATGTATTCCAATTTCTGATCATAGTAGAAAGTGAAACTTTGAACCCAATACTAGAAACATCTTACTGCTCAGCAGTAATCGGCAAACATAAGCCATGCATATACTTTCATGGTTAGGTTAGTCTGCTAGCTAGTTAAAGTGAATTAAAATTTCACGACAAGCATTGATACCTGAACAAGGACTCTTCCAGGGCTTCCTACTGTCCCATTTTTCTCTACAATTTGAATGTACCGATACAACGCCAGAACATATAAATTTGTGATCATAAATATTGCAATATGCTTTAGATGAGATCGCTCTGATCAGTCATAATAATCTCAAAATAACATTGAATTGGCTACAAAAACTTAAAACCGAATAGAGAAGCCGAAAGCCTTAAAACTCAATGCATAATCTACAATATGTTCAATGAGAATAAAAAATATAATACATTTTCAACCAATAGACAAAACTGATCAGTGACATCATTTCATGCATAGGTTTTATAAATAGAATAAATTGAAATAATTCCCAACTCCAATTTCCTAAAATTGAATTCAATTCACGTTTTCAAATAAGCTGCAGTACCAATCACTATTGCAACAGTTTTGAACAGCATGTAGCGTGTTTTAAATTTTTAACAATTCCTCACTCCGAGCTTTTGTTATAAGTAGGTAATGTTTACTATTAAACTACTGTCATTTATGAAAACTGAGGTTACTGTTTTTAAATGGTACACACCATTCCAAAACACATGACTTTGACACATATTGTGCTGGATGGCAACCGAATCGAATAGTTGGGGCTGAACATCTGTGTATGTATTTTATGAACAAAAATCAACCGATATTGGTACACCTTCGATGAAATGTCAAGTTTAAAGTTGTGATTCATGCGTCGTTGATCGAAGAGTTCAATCAAATAGTAACCTTGATTCGTTAAAACAGCCAGAAATAGAAAAAAAGGTAGAACAACTTGCATATTCCTCGGCGGTCGAGTAGTAAGCAAACCAGACTCTCACGCGGTAGACCCGGGTTCGATTCCCCGTTAAAAAGTTTTTATTTATTGTTAATTTTATTTTTAAATAATTATTCTGCTTGATATTAATAACGACAACAGGTAGATATTTAGCAAAATATTCATTATTATAGATAATGATACGGTACCCTTCATGAGGGAGTCCGACTGGCAACATCTACTTATAACAGCATCGTATATTTAAAAAGGGAAACCGTAGCATAATACAAATTGGACATTCAAGAACTGTACGTTTACCACAAAAAAATTAGTGTAAACATTAAATTGAATTGTTAAATTTTCAATTTGAAGTTATATTACAGTCTATAGAAATTTTTATTTCCTAGATTTTTTCTTAAGTTGGTCGTAGAGAAAATATGCTGTTCGACTCGTGTGGATTGTCCATATCGCACTTGAACGATTGAGCACTCCGCCTACGGCGTCGTGCTTAAACTTCGCCCTCGTGCGATATGGCCATCATATCCACACTAGTTGCACAAACCACTATTCCTATCAAAATGTGCCCTTTCACATTTAAAAACAACACCCTGTATTTCGAAAAGTGAATGTACTAAACCCCTTAATCCTCATATCATTTTGTCCAATTTTACGAGAGGAATCTACATGCAAACGTTGTAATTACCCTCAACGTTCGAGATGCTTATACCATTTTTTGCGCGATCGTATTGAAATAAATTCCGAATGAAATAATTCAAATTTCTTCGAAATGAACGGAATGTCAAAAGTGAAATTTATACTTCTCGATCAGTTTAAAATATATTTTGCATTTTGGTGAAATTGTTTTTGCTATTTATTACTTTTCGACGTCTGAATTGTAAGTAAATCACTTACCGACGTGTTAAACTTAAAAACCAGTAAGCGCAACCTACCGTCCTGACAACCGATGCTGTAAATAAAAAAAAAGATCAATAGCGCAAAAAAAATTATGGAAATAATAGTAAAAATTTATCCGAACAAATTCAAGTAGATCACCAGCACTGCGAATACCAGCTCGCTCGCTCGCCTTCCACGCGGGTGGTCCGGGTTCGATTCCCGGCCGAAGTATATGAATCACTGCTTCGTAAACGAGAGAGAGACTCAGGAGAGAGCACACGCACGCAAGCAAGGCACATAACAAAGCAACGTAACATAACGTAACGTAACGTAACGGTCAGATCTTTTGCGTCGCGACCCCCGGTCGCTCAAACATAACCTGACGTAAAGAACTAAAGTTCAAAAAAAAATTCCTTATCTCTTCCTTCTCCTATTTCACTCTCAACAACACTTTAACCTTCAAAAACTGATTGTAAATTGAAGTCTAACCATTATTCGTTGTTCGGCAGTTAACAATTAAAACTGAGCCTTCTAGCACAATATGGCCGACCTGTTTATTGGATTTACAGTGGCAACGCCGCAGAGAAAAGCCAAACTGCTAGGATAGACGACGTTAATGACAGGCTCTATACATATTCTCGTATGAGTTTGATCTCTTTATCTATGCGTCTAATATTGAGCAAAAATATTTGGCATTGATAGGATATGGAATTTTGCCCATACTCGTATATTGTATCTTTCTATAGCATAAGCTGCTTCACTTCAGTTTGATTCTCTACTATTCTGATCAATATTTGGATTTATTGATTGCGTTATACAGTTAAAAGAATCCTTCCCTATTGCTTTTACCGATCAGGTTAGAACGCCAAAGCATTATTTAGTTTTGTGTAGGTTTTGAGACTCGGCTTCATCAAGCTTGCTGTTGATAGGTTCACAACCTTAATTAGCTCTGATAATGATCATTATCCCGTACAAAACTTATAATAACAAGTATTGACTCAAAATAGCGAATGATGAACTGAATAAATTGATTCAGCTTGAGTAACAAATTTTTCTGCGCTACAGTAGATTGAGGAAACCAAAGTCCATCAATAATGTGTTCTGCGTATGAAACTTTTAAAACAAACTCGTTACATTAGGATCAATAGCTTGACGGGCAACTGATAGATTCATTTAAAATAAAACCGCCATTGAAAATGGCAAATATATTATCCGCTCCAAATCTTGATAGCACACATTATACAAGTCGTGGAAACTGTTATATATTTTCATTTCCAGGTTTTTCGTAGCATAAAACGTTTTTCTCCGTTATATTCGCAGGATTTGTTTTGAGGAAATATGTCACATTCACAGATTATAATATATTGGATTCTTTTTCACGTGTCGCGTTCGAAATTCCTGTGGGGGACTATACCACAAGGCGGAAAGGAAGGAAAGGAAAGTCCTCTGAATTCGAAGAAATATTGTTTAAATTTTGTATATTAAAGAAAAAGATATCAAAGAATGATAGATTCAATACTATCATAACGCGTTACAAAGTTTCTGAAAGAATTTTTTTCCAAGGAAACATTCATAATAAACAACGATTTCTTGGGCTATATGCCCCGTCAGACATTGAATTACACTTCTAGTTTAAAAGTAATCGGGTGAGAGAAATTTGACTGATATTCAATTTGTCGTTAAGAAAGGATTTGTTTCATTTCGGAAAGTAATATTGTGGATGGATATTCATTGTCATCAATAAAATGAGTTATCTATCGAAAACTACATTTATTTTTGTAAAAATTATATTTGTCTCAAACAACATTTATTGAGGTATAATGACAAAATAGTTATATTAATCTTTGAAAGCATTTAAATTGACTTTCGTTTTGTATGTGTGGCCTAGTCGATCGAATTGGTCGATGGTTAGTCTGGACACGGATTAAAATTACAGTATTTTCAAGACAAATATGTTTAAATCTAATTAAAATTAATGGTATTTATTTATGCTTGAAACTGTTCAGTAGGAAAGCAGGATGGGAATAAAAAAGTTGCTGCTGAATATTTTGATCTATTGAAAAGAAAACTAAGTATACACTTTTAAAATAGATACCATACATTTATAAAATGGAAACCATATACATTGTTAAAATTAAACATAACTACATGATCTAAAACATAACCAACAATGATATCCACAAGATAGCCTTGTATATCCTCAGATGTGCTCATTAATGCTTCCCCCATAGTAGTTTTTTAGAGTTCTTGGAGTAAATCTGACAGGTTTAATTGAGAAATGTGTATGTTTGAGGTAAATTTCGCTTGCTTGTTACTTCTACCTACTTGAATATAATTGTCATTCATTTCCTTACCTTCAAATATATCTCACAATTCTTGTAATCGCCATTAGTTTAACAATTCATTCATTCTATTATTAAACTTATTTTTGTCCAGAGCACTTTAACGACATACTTCACAAAAACAAAATAATTAGTAAAATTGCAAAAACTGATCTAATTTCACAAGCAGACTGACGCCAAACGAGTACAGGTAGTGACCGTTACTGAATAATAGGGAAGGGTGGGGTGAGAATTATTTGTTCCAATTGCCACATAATTTGTAGGCTAATGTGATTTTTCACGGGTGAAGAAATATGTGATTTGTGGCAAATAAGTTTTTTTATCTCGTAACAATCAATGTACAATTATACTGAAATACTTATTTTTTCGGTATAAAGTAGTAAATCTTATTTGAGGCTAATAATCTATAGGCTCATTTAAAAAATGAAAATTTCTGTCAAAACTTCCAAATGATTTACTATGAATATTCAATTTGTTGTTTCAAAGTGATGGAATATTATTGAAGATGTTAGGTTTTTTCTGGGTAATGAAAACAATTTTTACCCATAGCATCGTTATATTTTATAACAAAATATTATATATAGTGCTTCGTAGACTTTGATAGTTTCTGAGAACAATTGTATGAATGTTTGCATGAAAAAGAACAAATTTCTTTACATTAAATAAATTACTCTCAAATGAATCATTTTTTTATATCGAAATTTCCCAATATTTTTACGTTAATATGGCTTCTTAATAATAAATAAGCGATGTTAGTTTTAAACAAAGGGGGGTCAAACAAATCAGTTTATTTGTCTATAAATAACTCTTCTCTCGGTGAAGGTGTATATTCTTCGTCCGGGAGCTCTGAGAGCTTTATTCCGGACTGAAGATGACACTAAAACTACAATCGATACATATTCAAAATGGAGGACAAAAGCGACATCCTCACCTCCAGCCGCAAACTAAAATTCTAGATTGATACAAACCCATTGGCTTGTAACTATAAGTATGCTCAATTTCAGTTTCCTGTAAATTGTCGTGTTTGTTAGAGCGTGTTACCAATAATATATTCCATACCATTATCACGCTTTACAAAGTTTCAAAACAATGACCGTTCAATTAGAAATAAACGACTACTTCTCGGGCCATATGTCCCGGCAGACATTGAATAACATCTAAGTTAAACGAGTTTGGTATGATCTACAAGATGCAACCAACCATTTTAGTTGGCAATTAGAAGGGACACCACGCTTCACTAAATACAACAATGTAATTGAGCAAACTTAAAGAGACTTTGTCTTTCACGGAAATATGTGAAAAACTTGATTGAGGCCATACTTTCGGTTGTCATACTTTGTTGTTATTCTTTTCTGCTACTTTCTCTTCCATTAGTATAGTTGTCACTTTCTGGTTCGAGATTACTTCTTTACTATCAGATATGACAGGGATCTGATTGCCCTTAACAGCATTCTTGTTATTTCAAATAACTCACCAAAGAGCAGAAAAATAGTAATAAAATAAAAATAATAAAATAGTTAAGTATAAATTGGAAAGACAAATTGAAAATTGTAAAATAGCTAATCCAACTAATTTTGAAGAAGAAGATTTAGTTACATTAGAAAGGGAATATAGGACAAATTTTGATCCTCAAATAGGTCAATATACATTTACAGAGGTTTTTTTGTCGGGCCGAGATGGGAAACTCATATTCGACTGGGTCCTCAACCAGTACATCCAGACAGTGTTGGACTCATCCCCACGGAGATGCCTACCAACCAAACCCACCTCAAACTCCTGCAGGAGTGGTCTAACCCTCGCATTCACCCCTGCTTTCTCACCCACACTTCCGCGCCATACAGCATAATCTGCTCTACCGTTCCACCAATTATCCTCCTCTTCCATTCTCCCGGTCCTTTCACATTACCCTTCAATCTTCCCAGCCACGCTGCCCTTACTTTTGCCTTTTGTGCAGCCTTCAATATATGGGTTTTGAAGGATAATTGGCTATCCAACCACACCCCAGATACTTCACCGCTTCCTTCATCCGAATTTTCTTTCCCTCCACCATCACCCCACCTCCCTTGCCTTGCTCCGTCCCTTCACCAGTAGCCCCACCGTCTTATACTCAGCCACTTCCAGTCCACACCGCTCTATTTTCTCCACAATCTTCCTACACATCCTCTCCGCTTTTCTTTCTATCTTCACCTCTCCCTTTGCCGTACATACCAGACATACATCGTCCGCATACACCGTAATCTCACATCCCTCTTCACATGCTATCCCACAAACTTCATCAAACACACACACACACACACACCAGAACGTCGGTCCCAGAACCGAGCACTGGGGCACTCCAATCTCCGTCCCATACCTTCTCCCACTAGTGTCCACTATCGCACGCCCCGTCAGGTAGTCCTCCACTAGATTAACTAGCCCCTCCCCTACTCCGAGGTTTGTCAACGCGCTCAACACCGCCCGTTTACTGACACTGTTGAACGCGTTCCCCACGTCGAAGAACACAAGCAGGGCCAATTTCTTATTCCTACCGTTACCCTGCCTAGCCATTTGCACCAAGTCCACCACCCTGCCCAGCGCTGAGATGCATGACTTCCCTTCTACAAACCCATCTTGGCTTTCCCTAAAGCCCCCATTCCTATCAACTTCACCCTCAATCCTAACCTTTATTATCCCCTCCATCAATTTACCCAATCCACACAGCAGGCTGATGGGCCTGTAGTCCCTCGCCCGCTTCCCATCCCTACCCGTCTTCTTCACAAGGATCACCCTGGCCACCTTCCACTTTTCCGGGAACTCTTCCTCCCTCAGTATCCTGTTAAACAGTTCCAAAAAGTATTCCCCATTGTCATCCAACAGCCTCTTCACCGTATCACCTCTCATGTCATCTATCCCTGGGGCTTTCCTTACCTCAACATTTTTCCCCTCCCTCCTCTACTTCCCACTTCTCTACCGACCTTTTCCCTCTCATTTTCCCCATCTCCCTAGTATTCTGGGCTTCCCGAATTCTGCCCCCCACACCTCCTTCTACCCCTGTAAACAATTTCTCTATAATCTCTTTCTCCCAATCTTCCTCTAGCACCACGTTCCTATTTCCACCCATTCTTTTCACCGCTACGCGCGACAATAAATAACAATAATATTACATCAGTTTGAACTTAAAGTAAAATGTGTTCATTCATAATTAATTTTTATTATGATTCAGTTGATATTAAGTTAATATTAATAGTATTATAATCCTCAAGTTATGTATAGTAATCAATAAATATAAGTACAGTTTCCCAGTGCACCAGAGTGTTTTATTAAACATAAACAGGACCAAGGGACGTCCACCCATTTAATACACACCGTCTTGTTTGAAGTTTGAACTTATTAACATCAGTAACCTGATCTCGTTCATAAAAAGCATTTCGATATCATGGAATCGGGTCCATAAATGCCATACTTTTGTTTTGCTTGCATTGCTATCCAAAATGGAGTTTTTAAATGAAAAACCGCTTTCGCATTACCGGCGCTGGACCTATGATAAAAACTATAATTCTAGAATATCAAGATTGCTTTTTGTTGCCACTCAACTCTTTTGCAAAAAACTTCATATACGATTGCTACTACGTTGACACATATGAACAAACACACCAAAATCATACATCGTTATTAAAATGGTTATATCTTTTAAGCAGATCGAGCTGGAATACCATCAAACACATATGAACCATAACTGAAATGGAGGGATTTTCAATATACATCGTCTGTAAACAGAAAACTGGCAAAAGGTTCAATATTTGACTAACGTTTTTCTATCTCAAAATATTGTCAAAAATCTCATGATTACTACAAACTCCGAATATCGTAGACATTATAGAAATATGCTTCTACTCCTATACTATAAGTTGTTGATCAAATGCCAATTTTCAGTTTCATAATGATACTCATTATAACACTGATTTTCATTGTAAAACTGAAAAATTGACCAATAAAAATCTAGATTTTCAAATACCCAAATGGGAAGACCCAATATTTTCTGTAGAATGTTTGACAGTGTTTTATGACAGTTTAAATCTCTTGCGTCAATTTTTCAAATAAATGTCAAGTACCAGACCAAAAATACTTAATGACCAAGGTAAATACATATTTAAACTTATTAATTTTTGTTCACAATAATTTATTACTAATTTTGTAACAGTAACATACCTATAAACTTTATGCTATTAGTTTATCAATGTGGTTCCGTAGCGGAGTTGGGCAATGCGCTGCTTAAGGTTGTTTTCGAACTGTACGTGCTGGATTCGAATCCCGGGTAGTACATTTTTTTAATATTTTTTTTCAAATCAAATTTCTTCGTAGAAAAAATAGTGTATGAAACTCTCATGTGATGGTTATTAATACACTCGTATTAACCATACGAAACTCGCCTTTGGCTCGTTTCGTATCCCGGTTAATGCTTGTGTATTAATAACCATCATTACATGATCGTTGCATAATATACTATTGTGTCCATGCAATAATATTCGGAATTACATAAACACACAATTCATTTTTGACTGTGTCTGAGAAAGTACAACCCTGCCCGAGTCTGTTTGAAAAGTCCTCACAAATTTCTCCCTAAAAATAAATTAAGTCCACTGCATTAACTATAGGAATCATCTCCAACAAATTACCCCTCAACAATGCCAAAAATATTCTTCAAGAACACGATGTCTTGACCTGAATTGAGTAATCTCCTAAATCTTTTTTTTAAGCGGAAACACCGATAATGATATGTCAAAAGCTTTTGCGGATTAAAAAGCGATAAGTTTTTCTTCTTCCTGTCTTTATGCCGATCATTTTTTTCCACCCAAATATCTTTATTCAGCATAATTAATGAGGTCTTCGAAGGAACAGCCCGGAAGCACCCAAATCTCCAACCCGGCTCGCCTTATTCTCAGTGTCAATTTTTCTGAGATATAAACAGTGGCGCTCATTGAGGGATATATTTTTCAATGTTAAAGAAGACATTAGTGCTTTCAAATGAATCAGGGGGATAGTGTTCGGGTATATGAAGAAGTACCCATGACGTGCTCCAGTGCTCTTTGGAATGTATCTTTACTGGGGCGATATTCACTGAGACATGAAGTATCTACCTAGTTCCTGAGAGAAATCTCAGAGACTAGCCATATTTAGGCAATCCGAGTCTTCAGCTTAGGTGAGTGTCCCTCTTCCATCTAGTAGGGGGCTGTACCATAGGATTCTTTATTGCTATGCATGTGGATGGAGGTTGTTTTTCCTTCCTTTGCTCCAGAACACGTTTATCCAATTCAATGATTATTGAAAATTGAATTATTTGAAACTCAACATAAATTGAATATTTCAAAAATTGAACGAAGAGAATACTAATTGTAATTAGCACGCCAAATCCAAATCTTACACACGCTATAGGGCTGAGGATGTTTGCAGCTCTTAGCGCGATGGCGGCAGTGGCAGTAATGTCTTCGACAGGCTGTGGACCTCGTGCACGTGACAGGAACGAAGTGGACTTAAAATTGCCTTAAACTTGCCTTGAAAATGGAACTTGCCGGCTACAGAGCTGCGGAAAAAAGAGAAAACAGGGATAAGGAACTAGAAAAGAAACATTAGGAAGGAACGAATAAATAGAACAGATCAGGTAAAAAAGGAGCTTATGCTACAGCGCATGCAAAACCCGAACTCCACGTGTTAAAATACAACTTAATAGGGATCTGTTTTATTCTTTTCGTTTTGTTCTTCAAATACACAAAAACATGTAAATCAGCAAATAAGCAATAAATATAAATAAGCTGTAAGCACTAGAAAATATCCTAGGGAAAATACAATAATCAACTTACCAGCCAGACCAAAAATTAAAAAGAAAATATAAATAACTGTTGCCTCCAATGTGACAGTTAGAGGAAAGAAAGAGTCTACTCGAAAATTGAAATTTCGAACATCGACAGACAAAAATGGAAGGGGAATTTGATAGAAATTAATGTTTTATTTCGGAGTGGCTAATGCAACAAGGAAACGACATGTTTAGAAATTCAGTAAAAATTTGGGAGGAAGTGAATAATGAGCCAAAAAATTCACATTCAGACGAAAAACGTAACAGCTGAACAGCATGTTACAAGCTTCTGCTTTTTGGGTAGCAGCTCCACATCAAAATTCTTATTCGATTGTTGAAAACGTTGACTGCTGTCACGCTATAAAAAAATTATTTGAATGACTGTGACGTTACAGACATAGTGCCCGTAAACCTACTTTTTCAGAAATATTGAATTATCGAATATTATAAAAAATAAGTCTACGTCCTTGTATAAAGAGCTGTTTTTTAGGGTCTATTTTCACTTCAAATTCATTTTTTCCGGCTGAGGGCATTTAAGAGAAAGTTTATGATTAATGAAGAGGGAGTTGGAACCGTTAGAGATGACTATGATAAGATAAAACGTTTTTTGAATGTTCTCGATTAACCTATACAACAAAAAAAAGGGCTCAGAAACCTTAGGTCTCCGGTGAATGATCTTTCTCTCTTCATTTGGGTGATTTACAAGGATATAGTCGGATGTAAGGAGTGCCAATTTTATTATATTGTCGTGTGGATTGATATACTTGAAGATTAAGGATTGAATTGAGCAACAGTTTTTTGTTCAGCAACAATTTCAAATTAACAGAGAAATTTATACTTCCCAATTGCAATTGAGAAGAAACTTAGCGAACTAGGGAACTACCTTATTGTGGACACCAGGATGAGCTAGCTATGAAGGCAGCGACTTCTCCCTTTGTAGATCCTGTGAAATGAAAAAGGGGGACGGAAAATGAAGACAGGGAATACCTTTGGAAAAACCATCTAGGACTGACAAATATTGTTAAGCATGAGCAAAAATCAACCAAAAATCAAAAGGAGGCTTTTGTGAACTAACATTTGTGAAGTATGATGCTTAAGGTATCAAATGAATGCTGTTTCTGTCAGAGAAAAGGGTAAAAATTTGATCACTCCAAACAATAATTTGTCAAGTTACAAACATACAATGTGAACCATTCTAAGAGTATATCCGAAAATTCAGTAGACGTATTCCATTTTATTTTATTCCATTAGTGGTAATGCCCGTGTTGCGAAAAACAGGATAATTGTAGATAATCTTCCAACAAAATACTCAAATCCTACAAAAAGGATTTCTACAATTCATAGACCTAACACTCGCATTCTTTGTGGCTTGTAGTCTCCAGGAATGGTGATTAACTTTGTTTTTCGGCTTTTTGTTTCTCCCCATTGCTGTTGCTGGCAATAATATACACTTTTTTGCATAAAAATGTGAACGGATGATTGGATTCTTGTGGGTTGGAACAAACAGAAAAAAAATGTTTTTCTTTTTTCATAAACCTGCTTTTTCGAATTCAATTTACAATGAAAATTTCTGTTTTTCGTTCACCAGTCCTTTTTAAAATAAATACTTTATCAAATTCCAATATTTTCTTTCCGTTCTATCATCATCTTTTCGCATATTCATTCTCCAAATTTTCTCCTGGCAAATTCATATGTTCCACTAGCTAAAAACTCTTCTTTTTCTCCAAATTGGTTACTTTTGGTATAAAGATGAAAAGCAAAGTAGATACTGGAAGATGCTAATTCTGAGATGATGCAGATTATGACGGAAAAACATACCATAGTCAAAAGCACTCTAATCGTGCGGGTTCGAAGGTCAATTAACCATATGTATCAAATCAGAAGACACAGAGGTTACCATAATGCGAGATTACAAATGTACCCGAAGAAAGTAATGATGGCTCATGTTTCCTGCACACTGGTTGACGTACTTCCACTTTTTCATTAATTATCGAAATAATCTATCAGATTAAGTACCTACCATTTTTCTGCTTGAGGATGCAAAATACCGGAAAATTGCTTCTTATTATTCATATCATTCCTTTGAATGGTCAAAGTCACAAAACTGACATTTAAATGAAAACTTCGCTGGTGAACGACTTTTTAGAATGGCTGAAAAGTAATACATAATATCCTTTTTTCTCCCGTGGAAATTGAAATAAGTCTGTCTCATTCACCTCACGGATTTTATTTGGAAGTTATGATTAAACGCAATAAAAGAAAACAGAAACGGTGAGTATGTCTTTGTTGAATCGTATGACCCGCATGATAAGACTGCATCTGACTATGTCTGTTATTGAAGGGCTATCTAGAGCTGGATCAGCTACAAACCTAGCTTAAAAACAGAGACTGGAGTTTCCTCAGATGCCTAATTCTTTGGATTTGAGACTTAGATGTGTGGAATATACAAAAGATCTTATAGGTCGCAGTATGGTGGAACAAACTTGGTCATTCAACTTCTTCGTAATCTACAACCTAGCAAAAATTGCAAGCAATACAGTAGCCCAAGTTAAAAGTAAGTCTTGAAAAAATATCAAGACAAGTTTCAATAGAAAATTTAGTAGTTCTAGTAGTGATGATGATGGTAATGTTTTACCGAAAATACTAGCAAGTTAAATGGTCCTACTTAGATTAGGTTAGGTGTGTGGTGAGTGGGTCTATTTAAAGGGCCCACTCACTAGGAAGGGAGCGCGAAGGCTTGAATGCACGTGTTACGGGGTACAGTGAAAATTTTGTGTGTATGGCTTCCCGCCGCTCGAAATTTGGAATGCGCAATCCGCTTGGTCGGAATCAGGATAGTTTTGATTTTAAGCGTGAGCAGTGCTCATCGTACGGGGAAGAACGACGAAGAACGAAAGTGTATGTGCAACAAGTCTGTGCACGTTTCATATTTTCACCAGTACTGTGTCGGGTGTAGTACTTTTTTTTCCAAAAAATGAATGATCTAAGAGTAGGAATAATCCAACCTAATGCTTGAGGTGAAATTATTGTTGAAAATTAAATGTAGCTCCTTCCAGTTGCAAAAAATCGTAATGTAGCAGTGAGTCTTTCATGTGGCGTTATAGCTTGCCGCGTACGAGTGTTTTCTTTTTGTATTGAAAAAGCTACTAGAGATAATAACACAGAATACACCATCCCAAGAAGAATCGAAGCTTGTGCTATTTTACAATTCATTTTCTGAGTGCGCATGTCTGACAGTTTTAAGCCATTTTAATCCCGTTATCTGTCAATGACATGCGATTTTATTGTTCACCAAAGAATTTTCTTTGTTGTAAGCTTTTTGATTATATACAGGTTTTTTCGTGTTTTGAACGATTAAATGTGTTTACATTTCTTAGTAATGGCGCCAAAAACTTGTGCAATTCGTGGCTGTCATTCAAGTGATGGATGAATAATTGAAAAACATAACAAAACTTCGACATCTAGGGAGAAAAGTTCACTGACGCTTCTTATTAGTTCTTCTTATTAGTTGAAATAACTCAAACAATTCATAAATTGAGTTGAACAATTAAAACTTTGTCGAAACAAGTCATAAAAATAAACAATTATTATTTGAGATTCTTTGGTTCCACTTTTTTGCGTGTAGTTAGCATTTAATTCACATTTTTTCGAAAATTTTCTCAGTGTAACTTGATCCGTTATCTGTCAACGTCAGTTTGAAGGTCACGAAATTTTGCCCCCAAAACATCAAAGGATTTACGCCGGCTTTCGTTCCTTGTTTGACTGGTGTATTCTGTGATAATAATTCAAAGTACGTGTCTTGATTCATTCTCAAATAATTATGCCAATCTGAGAGATCCAGTCGCAATTCCTCTAATAGATCAATATGAGAATACGTAGCCCGTTTTTGAAACCAAGTCTTCATCCATTTTGACCGAGGTTTCCGTTTAATAATACACGTCTCCTTAATAACTACACACGCCACTGCCATTAACATAAGATCTTTTTTCGACGTCATGTCACGCTTGTCACACATCCTCACTCAACAAGCAAAAGTGTCTGTTTGTGGGAAATATGAAAGTACACGTTTACTTTACAGCCAACATGCAAACACCTTACTGCGCATTTTTCCTTCCTACTAAGTGGGCCCATTTAGGCCATCCACTACTCACAAGAGTCTATTGTGACTCACACGTATTCATATTTCACCAAACAAATTCAGCTGCTTAACAAAGCCGATTAGTTTATTTGGTGAATAATATTTCAGGTCCGAGGTCGAGAGAGAAACCCTGCCAAACATCAGATACCTGATTCGGGCCGCGGCAAGGTTGGCTAATATAATATTGTCTGCTGTTTCATCATATTCCAGACAAAGACAGCAAGTCGGATTTTCCGACAGTTCAAGTTTTAACATTAGGATTTAGATGACAGTGGCCTGTTAAAAGGCCTGCTAGACAACGTAGGTCATGCCTGCTATAGTCTAGCATTTGTTTGGAAACATTCTTTGAAGGATGTATAAAAGCCTTTGAATGAATGAATGCTGTCCAGGTATTCAGTGTGTGTTTGGCAAAACTTATTGCGATGCCAGTTGTAGGCTCTGGTCCGATAGAAACACGTGCGTTACCCTCCCTTGCAAGAGAGATGGTCCTATTGGATCAAATATAAGGTTCGTTCCAACTACCACCTTCTGATTAGTACGTGAACGTTCGTGAACTCATTTATGTACGAATCAAACGATCGAGAACCTGTGCGTGAATTAATCCATGAGCATCATACCCTATGCATTGTTGGAACGATTTTACGATTCATTTTTAAGCTGTTATCACTTTCAGGAACTTTATTAGGTACAACCCTATAAGTTCACGTTTTATTTATGTATGATTCATGTTTATTTACCATTACCTAACCTTTAGGGCGAGTTGTATTAAACACTTTAACTCGGTTTAATGATAACTGATGTTTAGACTGTGGCTGATTGATGTATTTATTATCAACAATTACATCAGTCTACACATCAGTCATCATTAAACCGAGTTTAGGTGTTTGATACAACTCGCCCTAAAACATCAACTGACAGTTTGGACGAACGGTTCTACATCCAAATCTCTGATGAAAATGATCGTTCATGAACGTTTCCAGTTTTTGTTGGAACGCATTTTTATCAGTCCGTGGAATTGTCGGAACTTGTTGGAACAGAAATTTTGTTATGCGCATGATCGTGACGTTCACGGCCGCATCATTTCGCTTAGTTGGAACAAAACTATAATTATTATATCGTGGTTTGACTGAGCCCATTTGTTCGCAACCGTTTGCTGCTTGTCCCCCTTTTTTTCAAGTCAGTCACTTTCTATTTCATAGAATTTCGAACCAGTAACAATGTAATATTTATGTATTTATTAAAATATCACATTATTTGAGCTTGTTCCTTTTTTTTGCATACATGTCATAGTACATTTTTTTCACTTTTTTTATTGCTTTACAAAATTTGATTTTATCATTACATCTACTAACATTATAGTTGACCTAGCATCACTGCCTTGGAAATTATACCATAACAACTGGTATCTGTATCTGTAGAGTAGGGAGGGTGAGTGTGTAGGATCACAGCACTTAGGTCACATGTGACCCATTGCACATCCTCCCGAGGAGTTGTCCTCCTAGGTCATTGTCCATCCTGTCCTTCTCAGGAAGGTGGACAGGTCACTGGGAGACATCTCCTTTATATTGGCAGGTGTAGGCCAAGACTCACCGAACACACACTCTCTTATTGACGATAACTCCGGACACTCGCATAAGACATGCCTGACAGTTTCATCTTCCTGTTCACACATCCTGCATAGAGGTGTGTCCACTAGCCCCATAGTATGGAGGTGTTTACTCAGTTGACAGTGACCAGTCACGTAGGTTTTTCCTGGTCATCGCCAAATATTTCTTCGGCGCCAGCTTCCGAGGGTCGCCCAGGGTGATCCTGGCAAAACTACATCCTTTGATTCTATCCCATCTCTTAAGGGATTGAGCATGGGTGTAACAACTGGTTTAACATTGACACATTCTAATACCTAAATCGATTTACACAGCTAGAAAAACCCTATCTTCGATTATTATAGTTGTGCCAATTTTTATATGACGCGCATTGTACAAGTGCTCATCGTAGCTGGAATTCCGAGCAATTAACATTACCTATGAAAGTTCTGGTCATATTATTGATCGTCGAATAAAACAATAATCACATAATATGTTTAGTTGCTGAATTGAAACTAAAATCATTTTCCAATACAAACCGAATAATTAATGTCGACATAATTAAATCAATGAAATCAAATACGGATGTCAATGCGCTAAATAATTTTAACTCGTGTTAAAACTAGAAGCTCTCGCCAGCAAATAGAGTTTGTTGGAATGGGATAATTATGTACAATTGTTGTGTACTTAATATTGGTAGTAGTCGAAAATTCACAGTCTTATGCATTGAACAATATGTGCGTCTCACTTCTTGAACAATAAAACTCGTAAATGTGGAGTGATAATATTTATCCATGATCAATCTATTTGTTCGCTCATTATGAATTGATTTACTGAATAATAATGACATCCATTATTCGCTAGTCGATGATAATAACATCAATGGTAATTATTCAAGCACCACAGTTTCGATAGAGAGAGAAAATGAGATGTACCTACATCACAATTTATGGTAAATTGAATTGTTAAGGTTGTGGGGTCCGGTGAACTATAGGGACACACGATTCTTTAACTGATTTTGTGAAAACTCGATAGTACTCACCTATTTTGAAGATTATCTGTTGAAAAATTTGCGGGTTATACACAATTTACAGAGAAAAATCAAAAAGAAAAATTTTTTTCTCCATTTGAGCCATCACTTTTTGGCCCGATATTTTATATAAAAAACAGTTTACTGTATCGCACTGTACAGGAGAGTGATCAACAACATGTGTTCTCGCTATCTATGAAAAAAATCCAGTTAGATTCTTCATCATATTGTTTAAATTGCCACTTTTATAAATATATATTTGACAGGTGACCAGTTTATATATAAATAATTTTAATAATAATCGCATACACAGATATGCAACCTAGAAAACATAGGACAAAATACAATACCTTGTAGCGTGGTTGCCAGCTGTAATCGACTACTCGACAATCATGCTACATGACTATTAACCTTGCTTATATCTATTAAGATACGAAATTAAATATTGTATCGGACTATATTTTTAGTTAGATTCATTCAAGACAAACCCAAGAACATAAATGAAATTATAAACAAATTTTATATATAATGATATCCTTATATTGCGTATTTGAAGAAGGGGAAACAAATATATAATCATTGTGTTCAGCCTTCCCCTCAAAAAATATCCAATACTTTGTAATCCACATCAAGTTATTCCAGAAGGGGAAGGGAATATAATAATTGGATTCACCCTTCCCCTTCTAGAATAACTTAATTATTCTAGAAGGGGGAGGGTGAATCCAATTATTATATTCCCTTCCCCTTCTTGAATATCTTGAGGGGAAGGCAAATGCCTCCAATTATTTGTAATCCACATTAAGTTATTCTAGAAGGGGAAGGGTGAATCCAAATATTAATTTTTTTTCCTCTTCTTGAATAGATTGATGTGCATTACAATGCATTCATCCCTCTCATCCAATACTTTCTAAGATGAAATTCGAATGCAATAATTAATTAATATTTTAAAAATATTATAATTCTCACGTAATCGTTTACAGCTGGCAACCATGTCACACATTACGCTAGAGCTTCTATGTCATTTGTCATTTGATTTAATTGTTTTCATACACATTTGTAGCCTGTCAAATATATATTTATAAAAGTGGTAGTTTAAACAATATTTTGAAGAAACTCACTGAAATGTTGTTATTATTAGCGAGAAAACATGTTGTTCATCACTTTCCCGTTCAGTGTGATACGTTTAAACGGTTGTTTGTATAAAATATTTAGTCCAAAAGTGATGGTTCAAGTGGCAAAAAAAAAATCTTTTATTGGATTTTTCTCTGTAAATTGTGTATAACCCGCAAATTTTTCGACGGATAATCCTCAAAATAGGTGAGTACTATCGATTTTTCGCAAAATCACTAAGAAATTCGTGTGTCCCTATAGTTCACCGGACCCAGGTTGTGCTCAACACCACAGAAACTTCCATTCTAGAAATTTCTATCTCATTTTCCATCCATAGGCTCACTGTGTTCTCATTTTGTATATACCCCTACTCTGGGTACAGTATCTACCAGCAGGCGAATATCTCCAGTCGCTGGCAAAGTTGAGTCCATTCAACTCATGGTCAGTGCGACACGTTAATGTACTTCAAATACGGTATACGTCGAACAACATTTGAGTCGTTCCACCAAGCAACGCGTACGTCAACGCATTTATTTTCTTTTCTTTGCAACTGCATTGTTGACCTCCCACCTAGTACGGTACGTCAAATGACATACGTCACGATGCGGCACGTCGACGCATGTTTTGGTTTGGGTATCAGTTGAATCCGATTAGCCGTGGTGTTTTATAGGGAAAATGCAGGAATTGTTAATCATTGAAGTGGAAAGCGGGCTGTTCTATACGATAAACGCCTCACTGCCCTAAAAAATTCGAATTCACCCGACGATGCGTGGGAAGAAGTGTCACATGCATTAAAACTAGATAAGTATTAAATACATATTTGATAGTTACTATCAGCAAACTTCTTTTATTGATTTATTGTTGATTTTTCACATATTTAGGGTTAAAAATACAAGAAAATAATATAATAGTATATTATTCGATTATACACCGTTTTGTTTGCCGTCAAAAAAGCAATTAACGCGACGTGCTTGGTGGAAAGACTCAAATTTTGTTCGAAGTATACCGTCGCCTGCCGTATTTGACATACGTCAACGTGTCGCACTGGAATGTGGGCTTAACTCGCAACAGCTGAAGCCAGCCTGCGCCGCAGTTTGATTACGCGTATCAGCAGCGAATAATCAACCCGTTTGTCTACCGAATTGAACTAGACTGCCGTGACAATGTGATAGTCTTGATAGCTGCTGCTAGCTGGTGCAAGACTTCATTTCACGTAAGAAGAACCCACTTGAAGTTGCAGTCATAGAGGCGACATAGATAAACAGGACTGATTTTATTTCTGCGCAAGACAGTTGGCAAACTTCGCATGGCTTTTTCTTATGTGAAACGGTGTCTACTTCCAGCAGCTGATCAACAGGGGACCTATTCTCAGCATATGCAAATTTGCATTCGCATATAACAATTTACGAATGGCTACATGCGCATTCGTAATGAATATTGTATTCTTTCATATTCGCATACGTGGTTCGCAAGTGTTTACGAACGTTTAGCTAAACACACTCGCGTAAACATGGCAATACAGCAATTTAGCACATGCTGTGGCTCATCTGATGTTTATCAAATCCCCTGACGTACAATATTTAAAATTTTCGGATTCTGCCCAATTCTACCCTCTGTGTTCTGTGTTCTGGGGTTCCAAGGGAAATTATTTGAACTCAGATCTGATTTTTGTTAATTCTAGCATACAAGAATAATGGATATTAATGAAGATAAATATAAAGGCATCTTGCAAACTGCTATAGGTATTTAGAGATTTCGCCGTCTTTCATAAATTCGGGGTGCTTTCTCTTCAGCATCTTCTGATGCTTGGTTTAAAAGCAAGTGAACAGACTGTGCAGCCATTTATTCAATGACGAAAAGTCTTACAAAACTAACTCGAACTCGAAATCACGACTAAATTGTAATACACCCATTGACCTATATGTCAATGAATACACCATACACTTTAAAACATATAAAAAAGCGAGGTTATGTATGGCAAATACGCATTCGTATATGTGATTCACTTAAAATATCCTGCTCGCTGCAATTTCGAATGATACATACGCATGCGAACCAATTGCGAATGTTCAAAAATAGGAACCTTCGCATTTATAAACATTACGTATGCGTATCTCAACATTCAGCAGCTGAGAATAGGTCCCCAGGAACCATCTTTGTATATTGGAGTTAATCCAAAAATAGTTTTTGGATGATATTACTTTCATTAGTGGGCTGGTTTCCATATGGATGAGGAAGAAATCTGACCATATCCTGAACCATGCAGGGTATATAAACATTGTATCAAATTATTGGATTATCTTCCAAAATTACCTAAAATCATATCTGTATTTCACTGCCATTCTTGCTTAGTTTTTAACACTTTTCAAATTCTAATATCCACCCGAGTATTATATTTCCTCAATCATCAATTCCTTCTGAATGTAATCGCAATGAAAGAATTGTTATGTAGAATTTTGTAATACTTGCAATTTATTGTTCCAAATGGAAATGCCATTCCTTCTCCGTAAATCCAGTTCAAGTAAAAGGAACCGTAAATACTTCGCGTCACAAGTTAAAAATAACCAGACGGTTTTAGTTTTCTCGTTGGAAAGCAGACGAAGAGATAATATTCAAATTCTACACTTCTACAACAACTTCAAGGAGTTGTGAATAATTTATTTTGTGGTATGTATTCGGTTGAAAATTTTATCCGCTTCCGGATATAATTACATTACTTAGTGTTAATTTTGACTTTACTCTGATGTTTCATTTTGTCCGAGATTAAAACGAAAATAGTGTCTAAAAACACTTTGGGCGCCAGCTTTGCAAACTGGAATCATTAGTTTAATTTGTGCATAAAACATTTCACACTACTTCGGAGACAACTTCATCAAACTAACATATAATTAAGTAAATAGAACCAAAAATAGTTTAGAAAATTTAACTGACGGTTATGTGAAAGTTCGATGCAGTTATTCAATGTTGGAATATGATTTTCTACAAGCGTTTTGTATAGTTTGGCTTGCCTGGATGTTTATTCCCATAGAAACTGAGGTGTTCACTATATCTTATTTCTAAATTTCTTTGAGTCTGTCCTATGTGAATGGCATTACAGTGAGATGATCAAGTTCATAGACCCCAGACTTCTGTCAAAAGTTTTTTCTATCTTTAAAATTCAATAAAATCAAACCAACATTGCTATAACATCGAAAGGCAATTGTAGACTTGTCAAGGTTTGGTTTTTTTTTTGGAATTTTATTCGAAATATTGTCAAAATAGGTTGAGAGTTGGTAGTCAGTTTTCCTAATTTGTTCACCAAAAACTGATTCAATCGCTTCTTAATATTTTTTCCTGGCTAAAATTTTGTCGATCATGTTGTAAGTGTAACCGTTTGATATTGCAATTTTCTCAATAATTTTAATTTTAAAAGTTATCTTTGTACAGTGGAATTGAAAATGCTTTATTGTGTGTCATTTGATGATTTAAGTCAGATGGTATTGTATTGTATTGAAACGCTAACGAAAAGTTGAAATAAAGAATTTAAAAATATTGTGGTTTAATTTCCCAAGAAATTAAAAAAAGAATGAATAATATACCATTGCTCAAGCTAACATATATTTGTTATCAATATTGATGCATTGATACAGCTATTGCAGTTTCAAAAAAATTATTCCGTATATATTTATATGATTTACGTGCTCATTGTACTGTACTGTACCATAACTTTCGTACTGTACCATAACTTTCCGGAGTCAATGTTTCAACGTCGTTTGGTTTGAGATTTCAGTTATCAGACGCTTCTCAAAAGACAAAATGATTCACTCCACAACATTTCAGTAGGTGAAAGTCTAAATATTGACACCGTTCTGTTCGTCCCTGTACTTCTCGGCAACGCAATCATTTTTGTATTTGTCATTATTGTTTTTAAAAGCTTCAGCAGTTCTCAGAAGCTCATTTTTTCATCAAATAACATTATTCTTTATATTTTTTGAGTTTCAATTGATCAAAAGTAACTTGAAGACATTTCCATCGAACAATATTTAAACAAATCATCATTCAGTGATGTTTTTTCCTTAATTTAGAGGGAAATTGCTTGTCGAATTGGAAGCCTCTAGGGTGTAGCTCACCCTCCGACTCAAATTTCTCGTATTTCACAGACGAGCTTCCAGATTCATTATTACTACTACAGAAATAAAAATTCGTGGTGAGGCTGGGAATGCTTTTAAAAAAAGTATCACACATAGCAGAAGTGTGAGCATTACGTTATTTTTCATTAAAAGCCAGAAAAGATGGATTGTGTGTACATTATTGGACACTGCTATTTTCGTACAGTTAATGAATGTCGTATTATAGATTTGCTGAACTTAATTTATAATTTATGAATGTAAAACAGTGAAAAATTGAGTAAATCAATCGCGTGTCAGCAAGACATGATTGAATCAAACTAAATACATATTGTACAGCATGGTAGCACTCGGTTTTATCTTTTTCATTAAAGCACATTGGGATATACGACATTTTTTTCATCAGGCAAGAAAATAACACGTGAACATACCACGTACAACTGACCATAACAAAAAATGATGTAAGTATTGTACTTTAAAGTGTTTTAAAGTTATGTCCAAGTACTTAGAATCGATATTTTAGAATATGATTTTCTTAAAAGTTTTTCGTTCTAAGAAATGTAGTGCGAGATAGGTGGCGACACACATTTTAAAGCGAAATATTTAAATAACCGAGTATAAATAAAAAATGTCACTTACGATGTACTGCCGTGTAGCCCTCGATATTAGAGCTAGAACATAAAAATATGCAGTTATCGTTGTTCACATGATTCATCATTGTATTTGACAACTGACTATGGATACCACTAGAAATTTTTTCAATTTCAGACGCTATTAATAGTGCAGTCAAGACTTTATTATCTCATTCCAAATTGATTCGCCTTGTCCTGCCCTGTCATTAATTTGGTCTCTGATCTTGTTGCTTCTGTTTCCAGTTGTTTGGTACATGATAATCTCGAGTCAATAATCACCCCGAGATATTTAACATCCATCACCATTGGAATCTCCCTACCTTGAAGGCACAGTGGTCCCAATCCCACCTGGTACCTTTTTTTTGGTGTGAGGCACTATGTTTGATTTGGTAGGTTTATATTTAAACCCACTGTATTCTCGAGCAAGCGATTATATTACGAATGCGCAAATTTCAAAACCAAATACCGCGAGTGGTATTGAGTGGTATACCATTTCGAATTGCCTTAGTATTTATCAGTTTATTGCATTTATCTCAACCTCCAATTGAGAATATAATCGATCTATCTTGTAACTGACATTTAATAAACTCGCATGAATAATATAGAAATAGTTTAATACCCCTACCTAGAGAACCATATACATTTTACTCGTGATTTAAAATATTCCGTACACGACTCTGTGATCAAACCGTCAAGTGAAGGATTTTAATAAAAATGAAATTCACTACTGCTAACCGAATCGGCAGAGCCAGCTAGAAATTATTCGCATCCAATTCGGGCGGAAATTGTTAACTACTGAATTAAGAAGGAGCCAAAAGGCAATAAGTAGGTACTTTGTATATTGGATTAACTTGTATTTCATTTTAACGAATATAAAGAAATCGGAAAACTTGAACGAAAAAGGAAGTTTTCAATGAGTAAACATTTTAATACTCCAAATTCCATTAGGGATGCTGAAGAGAATTAATTAATCATAATCTTTTGGAAGGTATTTATCATTATGCCTCTTGTACCTTCATTTTTAATTTGCTATAAATCAACTTCCACCTTGTTAGCTAAGTCAACTTACCTATGATAAATGATTATAGATCCTGTGATGATATTACCAATGATAGAAATGAGTAAGTACTTTAAAAAAGACCAAAGAGTCGTTAAAATTAAAATAATAGTATAATAAGTACCCAGTGTCAAAAACGTTTGTTTAAATTCATGAGTTTTCTGAGACACGAGTTGGGCGATGCGGAACGAGTGCCTTATGAAACGAGTGACTAAAGATGTTTTTGACACTAGGTGCTTACTATACTTTTTCTACTTCCGCAGGAAAAAAAGTGTTATATTCCAATTATATTCACAAGATAGTAGACAATGACTGAAGTGTCATTGAAAAATGAAGTGACACCGAACTACAAAATTATCACGTAATATTGAACATAAATTACAGAAAATACACTCAGGGCGAGTTGTATCAAACACCCAAACTCGGTTTAATGATGACTGATGCTCAGATTAATGTAATTGTTGATAATAAATACATCAATTAGCCACAGTCTAAACATCAGTTATCATCAAAACGAGTTCAAGTATTTGATACCATAGATAAAAAAAATACTTATAGATGGGAAACTGACCCGTGGCGCCCTCTATTTGTACGGGTGGCGCCACCTTGAGAGTCCCGTCAGTACCTCTAATACAAATCAGATGGTTGTGAAATTTGCTTACCTCCGAAAAAGGAGATTCCTGTAATTATACATTTTTCAAAATTACTGTAATTTTACTTATATTGCAAAATGACATTTATGGTCCATTTTTTGATATTTCATCTAAAGTTACTCGACATTAGATTGATATTACAATAATAACAATCAAATAGTCAAGTAAAATTAAATGAAATGTCAAAAAATGGACCATATTATTATAATGCCTGAAGTGAGAAAAATAAAGCAATAATCATCAAGTTTATATATTTTATTGAATATAAAAAGTTTACAATAAATGGAACGTTTTTTACATATTCCATTGACAAACATGAAGGAAAATAGATGTTAGGAATTCAACAACAATGCTGAGAAGTTCTTAGCTGTATGGAAGAATAACTACTTCTGTCACTTTTCATTTAATCAAACATGGTTCTATAAAGATAGAGCTTACCGGTGTAGCATTTAAAAATTCAATCACTAATTTATGATACTTAAGTGATAAACAATTTGAAGAAAGGTTCATTTCCATACTTTATTTGGTTAACCTTGATATATTCTCAACAATATATAACATAATGTTATCCAAAACTTATGTCATCTACGCCTTCATATACTTCAGGAGGATTTTGGTTATCACGTTTAGTTTTCTTATAAGTTATTTCAAATATCAAGAACCTAAAATCATATCCAAGAATTAATCATCAATAATGTTTATGAAATAATATATGCTTACCTCTTTTCAATTTTCATTTGTAATAATCATAGTTACTATAGCCAAAGAATACACTATAGCTAAATTGTTTGTTTATTAAGGGCGAGTTGTACCAAACACCTAAACTCGGTTTAATGATAACTGATGTTTAGACTGTGGTTGATTGATGTATTAATTATCAACAAATACATCAGTCTAAACATCAGTCATCATTTAACCGAGTTTAGGTGTTTGGTACAACTAGCCCTTAATTGACAGACGTCAATAATAGGAAAGAACATGCAAATATTTCCATGGTATTGGTTGGTGTAAATGATTGTTAGATTAGTAGTCGATAGAGTTCTGTCATTTAGTTGAGTTAGTTCTATGATGCAATAGCTGAAATGTAAAGCAGTCACAGGCCAAATTCTAGAAGTTGGTAGAAATCATTGTCGATTCCCTTGAGTTGACAGCAGTGATAGACACCCAGTGGGTAAAGTTTTTTTTTTGTCAGACAAGATTTTTATAAAAGATGAGGTAGAAACCAAGATGAATATAGTTCTGTTGTTGGGCTTAGTTGCCTATCAGTTTTTGGTGTCCCCTTGCTGTCGAAAGGGTAAGTTTTGTTTAGGGATAAAAAGATTTTAGTTACTAAATCTATTTCTAACAGGGACCACCGTCATATCAAGTATTAAGCCACCCAAGTGGCGTACTTTTGGTTTGAAACGACCATTTTGGTTGGTCGCCATTGCCATTTCGGCAATTTTGATTTTCAACACATTTTCTGTTGTGGATCCTGACTCAGGCCTTGGACGTGAGATAGGCGGGATTCAACCTGACGGGTATTCCAGAACATATGTTTTGAAACCTCTCTTATCATTTCTCTATGAGTAGAGATTTTCTTGAAAAGAACATGTAATAGGAGATTTTGTATTTTCGAATTTGTGTCTAAAAAAATGAAGGTAATCTTGCTTGCGTCTATTTTCAGAACGTTTACGCTGATGGGTTTTGAAAAAAATCATTTTTCTTATTTCTCACTGCAAACAAAGCTCTTATCTACTGTTATTTCGCTCTACGTTATCATTCAGTGACTTTCTCGGTTTATGGTTGAATTGAAATGTAAGCAGACGAAATACTTACCTAAACAGTTAAATAATAGTAGGAAACGATCCAGGATGTAAAACATTCACGTTAGGGGCCGTCGTAAAAGGAAAATGGACTTTTTATCTGGCAAAATGGAAACTTCTCATCGGAATAATGAAAAATGCGGGAAATGGTAGCCATTTTTCAAAGAACGACGTCGATGATGGCGGTGGCAAATTTTATCGCCGTTTTTGAATAATTAACTGAAAAATGAGAAGAGATGAAAATTGCTGAGCTACTTTCTTCGTAAAAATGAAATATGTATCTTGGTGTAGTTATTTTTTTTTTCACTCCTAGTGCTTTTTAATAACGTCGGTGACTAAGTAGATGTAAAACATTTTTGTTATTAAAACGCGAAAAAGATTATTTCAGTTACTGGAAGTATTTTCCTGCAGGCACTTTATGAATTACTTTTGTAGCATAAGGAAATAAACTAGGAAGGAAAACTTATAAATATAATGAAACAATATTACTTTGTTAGTTTCATAAATGGCTTTCAATATCTCAGAGTCGATGTATGACGATATGTGTAGGTATCTCTATTTACCCTCAGTTTAATCTTTGTTTTTCACATGATTTAAAGATCCATCAAAGCAACTCTTGCCTTTTCACTGCGAGAACAAACGGTGAAAAGGTTTTATTCGGGAGTTTGATTTCAAGGAAATTGCAAAAGATATTTACAGATGGAACAAAAAATGCTCAAGTACACTAAAATTAGCTGAAATGTACCCAAAGGAAATGAGATGATAAGAAAATATGGTATTGTGCACCGTTTAAAACACAAAGTGCCTTTTTCAATTCACAAATTCTAATTTTTTGATCTTCATTAATATAATACATTTTCTTCTTCTTCTTGGGAGATAAATTACTGGACTCTAAGTTCAATTTATCTTACTTGAAATACTAGATTCTTTCTGGCTGCATGGGTACAGCCCTAAAGCCAAAAAAAAGGTAGAACGTGTCGCGGGACACACGGTAGGAACTTTAGTTCCTTTTAAGCAAAAGTTATGTAATACATCTGACGTTATAGATAAACAATTTGCATATTCTTTGGTGGTTGAGTAGTAAGCACACCAGACTCTCACGCGGTAGGACCGGGTTCGATTCCCCGCGAGGAATTTTTTTATTGTTAATTTTATTTTTAAATAATCATTCTGCTTGATATTAATAACGACAACAGGTAGACGTTTGAAATATTTAGCAGAATATTCATTATTATAGATAATGGTACGGTACCCTCCATGAGGGAGTCCGACTGGCAACATCTACTTATAACAGCATCGTATATTTAAAAAAGGAAACCGTAGCATTGTACAAATTGGACATTCGTTTACCACAAAATTAGTGGAAACATAAAATTGAATTGTTAAATTTTTAATTTGAAGTTTATTACAGTTTATAGAAATTTTTATTTTCTAGATTTTTTCCTAAGTGGGTCGTAGAAAAAATATGCTGCTCGACTCGTGTGGATTGTCCATATCGCATTTGAACGATTGAGCACTCTGCCTACGGCGTCGTGCTTCATCTTCGTCCTCGTGCGATATGGCCATCATATCCACACTAGTTGCACAAACTACAATTTCTTTCAAAATATGCCCTTTTACATTTAAAAACTACCTGCCAAATGTCAAATCAATTTATCAATCCATTTTAAAGTTATCGAATTAAAACATTCAAGTTTTCAAAATTTCAACACCCTGTATTTCGAAAAGTAGCTAGACCCCTTAATCGCGCAAAAAAAAATATGGAAATAATAGTAAACATTTATCCGAACAAATTCAAGTAGATCACTAGCACTGCGAATACCAGCTTTGCATAGAATTTCAATATAGCATCGGTGGTTCAGTGGTTAGAATGCTCGCATTGCACGCGGGCGGCCCGGGTTCGAATCCCGGCATGAGCATATTTATTATTATGAATCGCTGCTTCGTAAACGAGAGAGAGACTAAGGAGGCACAAGCCCGCAAAAGCAAGGCACATAACGAAGCAATGTATCATAACGCAGCGTCGCGACCCCTGGTCGCTCAAACATAACCTGGCGTAAAGAACTAAAGTTCCAAAAAAATACTAGATTCCAAACATAGTTTCTCAAAATTGAGTTTCTTGGAGACTTGGTTATTATTATGTTCAATTAAGCCTTCTGCATAATGAAGTTGTACATCTTTGATCTTCGAATAAAGAGGAAGTTTCAAAATTTTATACCACTGTTCCCTCTGATTAATATCAATTGTTTTGCTCTTCAACTTCAAACTGCGAAGTGGTCAAAAATATTCACTATCAAAATTTTTTGCAATACAACTATGACAAATTATACCAGTTGATGATATTTCAAAGGTTCATTTGGGTTAGGATAGGTTTGTGGTGAGTGGGTCTATAAGGCCACAGCGACTGGCAAGAGTCTATGGTGACTCACACCTATTCAGATTCCACCAAACAAATTCAGCTTCTTAATAAAGCTGATTAGTTTATTTGGTGAATTATATTTCAGGTCCGAGGGCGAGAGAGAGACCCTGCCAAACATCAGATACCTGATTCGAGCCGCGGCGGGGCAGGCACATATTATATGCTCTGCTGTTTCATCATCTTCCAGACATTCTTCGAAGGATATATGAAAGCCTTTGAATGAACCAATCCTGGTAAATTATGCCAGAAGTCTATAGCTCTTCTTGCTGTCCATGTCCAGGTTCACTCACCCTTATTTCCATTATTAAAGCTTAAATCCCAAATGATCCTGAAACTCAACTAATTTTAAATCTTATTCACTATCAGCAATTCTAATTCTTGACAACTTAACTTTGACTTTGACAAACAGAAGCCAGATTCACACTAACCAATCTATGATTGATCTTGTATATTTTCATTTTTGATGACTTAGGCCCGGTTGTAGATGCATAGTTCAACTGTGGTTCTGCGTTGAACCGAGTTTAATTGCAAATTTTTGTTATAAGTACGTCAGTCACTACTGATCTGTGGTTGGAATAGAAGTTTACGTGAACGGTCCTCGAATGGCGTTCAAAGGCGGTTCAAGAGGGCTTTGGCATTTGACGTTGAGTTGTTAACCTTAAAAAGTGAGGTTGAATATCTGATAATTCATTATTTCAATCAAAATGAACGAATTATTAGAAGAATTAACCGACGATGAAGATTTTTTACAAATTTTGAATGGTTTTTCACATCCTAGAAGACCGCAAACCTTTAGAAATAGACCCAGTCATTTTGAAATATGGTATTGAATATGATATTGAATTTAAATGTAGATTTCGATTAGAAAAACAAACTGAGATTTGTGATCGATGTAGTTAAAATCGCAATGTTAAATCAAATTCAACAGCGCGGTTAAAAATCGTATTCTGAACCATCCGATGTAAAAAAATTATTGAGAGCGCAATATTACATCGTAGCTAACTTCACTGATATTATGTTGTGTAGTAGAATTTACCTAATTTTTAAGTTATTGGTCCGATTATGTAAAGCAAGAGGTGAAGGAACCAGAAGGAAGAAGACTTTTTTAGAGGAATTATTTATTTATCATTTTTATTTAAAAAATGTATGGCGTTTGCATTTCCTGTATTTTCAAATGTGGCTCTAAGTATAAAATTAATCTCTTTATTTAGCCTGTAATAGGCAATGAAAAGGTCTTACGGTATATCAAACGGATTTTTCTTTCCATGCGCATATAATTCCTTAAATTTTTTTCAATTTATACTAATAAATTTGGCTTATTTTTTTGTTTCCATATTGCTAATACACACCGTCCCGGAAATGGGATGATATTGATGTTAAGTTTGACTCATTTCATGAAAATTTACAATATTCAACTTATAACAAACAGTGTCAAAACACTCCTAACGTCGAATATTTTGGTCGGCGTTATCTTAACAACGAAAATGTTATTATACATCGATGTAAGTTACATCAAAAGCTCACAGAATAGCTTTTTCGTAACATCTCTCGACCTTGAAGATTTACAGCGCTGTTACCGCCAACATTTTTGTACAGAATAAGGCCACAAGGATATTAAAATATTCACTTCTTTCTAACTGAAATTTGTTGATCGTTTTTTATTTGCTTTCTCCATTAATTTTCCACACAAAATACAACAACCACCACCTTTTTGTTTACAACCACATACACCTGATAATTCTCAATCAACACTGTCAATCAACGATCAAGTTTGGCATGGGACATTAAAATTTTAGATGAAAAGCGTAGTTCAGTGCAACCAACGTGACCTGAACGGCGTTCAACCAAACTAATGTTGATCTTGCACTCTACAACGAAAACCAAAATGAACTCGGTTCAAAGTTGACTGGCAGTTCAGTTAAACTAACGTTCACCTGTGACATCTACAACCGGCCCTTAAAAGTTAATATACTTGGCGGGTATTATGTCTTGAAGTTAACTTTGAATTTAACAGTCAAGTTAACTTTAGATTTTGAAAGTTCTATGAAAGTTTCATTTCCAAAAAAAAAAATAGAAAGAAGAATAGCCTGGAGCATAGAGAAATATTCTCTATGGCCTAGAGTTTTGGAATTTTGACTTTAGTTTTATGGTCTAGTTTTGATATTTCTGTTTGGTGTATTTGTTATTTCGTCCCCAGTGTCGAATTATTATTTTATTTGTTCCTGTCTGAATGGATAGACAAGCCATTAACGTTTCCAATGAGAAAATTCAATCTCTTCTATCATCAGTGTAGTTTTGTTTCGTTCCACAAAGTGAAATGGTCCAGCCGATTTCTGAATATCCTTTGTCGCCGAGGGCCTTCAACAATATTCATAGCATCTTCTTCATAGTCGGTTAAAAGTTCTTCAATAATATCTTGGATATCGTTTGTTGACATTGCAAAAGTCAAATAGAACAAAGTAAAAGCAATCAAAATATTCACTATATATAATAATTGATTGAGGCTATAAATGCCAAATTGTTGACAGAACCGACAGAACAGAGCAACTGTCAAATCACGAAAACCTGGTTTTTTCATAAAGTTAACTTTAATCGATACCTCTTCCGCCCGACAAAGTTAACTCCGCCATTTTGAAGTTAACTATAGCATGGCGACGTCATTCTACAAGTTAACTTTTAGTTATATGTCAAAATATACCCACCCTTATCGACATTGAATGCAAAATGTTGAAGTGTAATGTAGGTAATTCATAGTATTTGATTCCATTTTGCTCACGTGAAAAGACGCTGCGACGAACGCGTTTCTATATGTCAGTTGCGTAGGAACATTATGCCTTATTCTTCAATCCGTCTTTTTTATTTTGTCAATGTGACAAACCTTCCAATAAACAGAAATTATTCATTGAAAATCTCACCTTCGTACCGCTCCTGAATTTGTCGAACTTTCCATCCAAAATTTCTCATAACCTCTCAAGTTCTTTATACTCCTCATTCGTATAAGACTGAATTTTCAATTAGAGCGTGTTCGTCTTAATTTTCAGTTCTTGAATGAAAAGTACCTTCCCTTAAATTAAACCCTCTTCGAATACTTGCTCCGACACGGTTTAAACAAAGTAAGTCAACATGTGATCGGTGGAAAATAGTTCATCCAATTTGAATAGTATATTTACTTACCCTCTTCAAGTTTTAATAGACCTTTCATGATGAACAATGCGTTCAATCTATTGTTCGACCGTTCTGCACAGTTTTAATTAAGATTATTCTACACATCATAGATTAGTATTACGGAATTTCATAGAATACAAAATGTTGGGATTGAGAATTTTGGGTTATTTTATATACAAGCTGCTCTCGTTATTAACTTCTTTCAAAGGAAACTAAACTTTCTACAAGTTGGTCATCCACATTTTTTTATAATTCTAATCGTTTAAAAAATAACTTCAAAAATTGAGAATTTTTCAGCAAATTTTGATTGACTGACCGGTACCATTTCACAGGTGCAGTTCACAGTTAACACTTTTATAGAGCATCAGTTCATAGTAATAGCATTGAGTATCTTCTGTAAGGTCCTTATGGCATTATTTATTATTTTTTCTTCTATTTTTTGGGAATCAAACCACAATAAAGTTTTTTATTTCTTTTTATTTTGACGGTTCGGTAGCGTTCCAGCTACCGTTGTCAAGATTAACTAGTGATAAAATAATTTTTGGTCCCTATCTGACACAACGGAAAAAATATGACAACTAGACAATCAATAATATTTTGAAGTTCAAGACTACAAAACTTTGTTGTCAAATTTTATTAAGGTCCATTCATAGTAGATCACATCTCTGGTAAAATGTGAAATAAAATATTTTATTTTATGACATTCTAACGATATGATAGTCTCCTAGAAATGGAATTGTTTTTAGTTTTTTGTGTATGATTATTTTTGTTTTCAAAATATGTATGACTCAGTTTGGTGATTTTGTGTATTGAAGTGTATATCGATTTTAACAACTATTCCAATGATAAATCATAAGAAAACCTGGATTAAATTTTATGATGCTATCCTGATAACGCAGGTGATTGATTATTGGAAATTTCTCTTTCTAACATTGGTAACCAAATTTGATTACATTCGGGTGAAATACTAGCTACACATTTATCTGAATTCAATTGTATTAAAGCACTTTCTTTGATTTTTCGTCTTTTCTTATTGGGCTCTTTCAGTATTATTTTTGCCGAATCCCATTCCCATCCCCTCTTCCCAAGCATGTTCACAAATACCTGACTTAAAGAACTCCCTATCTTTGGTATATTTTTCATGTTCACTTATTCGGCTTTTCAATGGTCTAGATGTTTCACCTTAATAGAATTTGTCGCATTCACAAGATATCTGATGTATGCAATTTTTTGAAGATTATTCTTCATTTTTTGGTTTCGTTTTTGTTAGTATAGATCTCAACGTATAGTTAGATTTGAAGCTGGTTCGAATATTGAATTGATTACCAATTTTCTTGATTCTTTCTGATAAACCCCTAACATAAGGTATTGTCAAGTTTTAAAAAATTATGTTAGCTGAATTATTAATATTATTGTTATTATTATGGGGTATTAACAATGAGCCCTTCTCTAGATTCTTAATTTCTTTATTTACAAATTCTGCCGGGTAATTATTGGCATTTAAAACATTTTTTAGTAGAGTTTTCTCCTTTGTGAAATGATTATCATTAGAACAAATGATTCTGGCTCTATCGTATAAAGATTTTACTACCCCTTTTTTAACGCTTATAGCATGATTTGATTCAAAATTCAAATACCTATTAGTGTGTGTTGGCTTACGATAAACACTTGTTTCATACCCTGTAGGTGCTTAATACATACACAAAAAAGTAACAACAAACGCGTTTTATTAACAACATTTCCAAAATAAGCGAAAAAAGCGCTATCCCAATTAAAACCGCTCCTGGAACGTGCACTTCATTGGATTCCATTTCTAGTAGACTATCATATCTTTGGAATGTCATAAAATAAAATATTTATTTAACATTTTACCAGAGATGTGATCTACTATGAATGGACCTTAAGAAAATTTGACAACAAAGTTTTGTAGTCTTACTTCAAAATATTATTGATTGTCTAGTTGTCATATTTTTTCGTTGTGTCCGATAGGGACCAAAAAATTATTTTATCATCATTTAATCTTGACAAAGGTAGCTGGAACGCTACCGAAACGTCGAAATAAAAAATAAAAACATTATTGCGGTTTCATTCTCAAAAAATAAGAGGAAAAATAAATTTTCTACAAGCTGGTCATCATTTTTCAGCAAAATCTGATTGAGTGACCGGTCCCATTTCACAAGTGCAGATCACTGCTATGCCATACTAATGCCCGGTTGCACCAGCTAAAAAACAGTCCGTTGAATCGGCCGATCAACCGTAAATCGTAGCTTTTGTGTTGCACCACCCAAAAGCTGTCCGTTAATCGATTGATTTTACGGATAGAATTAACCGATCGTTTTTGGGCGATAATTGAAAATAAGGACCGTTTTTGGTAATAACCTCGCCATTTTTCTAATGATATTTGTTTGATTTTGTGGAGTTTGAATGGATTCGGCAATATTTTCAATATTATTTATAGGTGGTATCACATTGCGATTGAAACATTACGGAAAATTACACATTACACAAAAGACCAAGATGTGATCCATTCAATTTATTCAACAAAAAACAATTCAAAGCAAGATACTGTTTCTGTGAGGGAACAGTAACCAGGTATGGTAAATTATTGAAGAATATTCAATACGTTCCGAAAAAAATAATGGAGTGACTTCTATGAATCATTATTAATAACGTTGAGAGGTACTATGCTATAGATTGATTTCAACAAGTGCTCGGTGATCATATTATTAACATACATAAAAGCACAGTGTGTAGAATAGTGCATCGAGTAGAGTACTACATAGGTTTATCAAGTGGAATGCCCTATGAAGAAATTGGTGTGGTAAAACAGCAGTTTAAAAGTTGCCAGATTTCCTGGTGTTGTCTGAGCAATTGACTGCACCCATATAAAGATTTTGTTAATAGAAATTGTTAGGGCTGATTTTCCATCAATGTGCAACTGATTGGTGATATGAAATTGAAGATTTCAGATATAGTAGCAAGCTATCCGGGATTTGATAGGCAACGGAGGGTACATGTGCACAAACCACTTAATGACACCACTGGGTAACCCCTAAACACAATCCCAAAATAATTATCAAAACTCACATATTAGTATCTACTAGAAACGATATTGAAATACTGTTCGGAATTTGGAAACGACGCTTTCCTGTTTTATCTGTGATAATGCAAATATAAGTTGAAAATGTATTAAGGGTAATTATTGGCACATCTGTATTACATAATTTAACAATAGAAAACGATAACATTTTCGAAATTGATTGGGATCAACATATTGAAAATAAAATTGAAGCTGAACATCAAGATTCTGAATTGGAACGAAATGGGAATGCATTACAAATTCATTTGATTAACACTTTTTTTGAAATTCGAGTGTGACAAATATATTTCGAGCTAACTTCAATTATATATAATACAAATGTAGTATTACATAAATTAATTACAATTGGAGTAAATTTGCAACCATACTTATTTTTAAATTCAATTGCTCTTCTTTTTTCTTTTCATTTTATATTTCATGTGACATTGACAATACGTATAATGTAGGGTTATAGTTCAAACGCTCACTTCACTTCACATTCAACGGTCGGTTCAAATACCAACTGTAAATTTTTCTGGCGCAACTGCTATTTTGAAAAATCGGAGAATCATCGATTAATCGGTCGATCAACGGTTATTGTATCGACTGTTTTTACGGTCGGTTGGTGCAACCGGACATAAGTACTTTTATAGAGCTATCAATTCATAGTAAATCTCACTTTGGAACAATAGCATTGAGATATAGATATTTCAAAAAAATCTTCAGTTTGGGTGTATTTTAAGCGGGAAATATTTCAACGCTTCGAGCGAGTCAATATTAAGAGATCAAATTTTCAGGGGATTCTTTTTTGTACATTTCCAACAAGATTTTGAGTCGGGATTGAAAATAAAAAAAAATAAGTCTCTAAATAAAGGCTCCCTAATCCATATATTTATTTTAAAAAGCTTCGGATGTTCTTCCATAGATGTAGCATAATAAAATTAATGTAAATATCTAAATTAACAGATTTCTAATTTTACACTCAGCCTTTATAATGTTGTTATGTAGATAATTAGTTTTATCAAGCAATTTCATGTTTATTAACCATGTCTCCACGGTTTGTCATAACATACCGAGAACATTCAATTAGCCCATGTCTGGTTGTGGTCGTGATATGATAGTGTTAACATATAGGTGGATTGTTTTCCCTTTTGACATATTGGCATGTTCAGATAATGTATTGTGATGGCTAAAATTAGGTTGTATTCTGTTAACATCCATACTATACAGAGATACATTCATGTAATGAGGAATAACGAAGGTTAAACAGCAAAGGATGATCTCTATATTAATTGAACTTCACAGGAGGGACCAAAAACTGTTTGATTTTAGGTTATTGGATAACACATTAAGAAAAAACACGAAAACTTCAATCTCACGTTTCACTTTTGATAAAATGGTATATTATACTCCAAGATGGTGAAGACTATTATTATTGACCGAGCACCAAAACTATTTCGCAAGTGGCTTTACCCCGAGTGAATGAGGTGCGAGGCTTATGAATGTCTTCACTACCGTGGTGTATATACAATTTTTCCACTACTAGATAAATTAAAGACAAAAATTGGGAATAGTTGACATTAAACACTATTTCAATACTAAAATATCACTAACCAAAGGATCTTCAATGGAAAACTGTGCATATGAACTTTTCTATTGCTATTGTCACAATTTAAACGCACAACAATGAAATACCATTATTCCTTCAGTTTATAACCACCAATATTAAGCGCAAAGAGTTATCGAAACCAATTATACGACCACATTTTCACAAAACGTGGGTTATGTTTTGCTTTGAATTGTGCGTTCAAAACACAACACCCATGCCCGGTTGCACCAACCGACCGTAAAAACAGTCGAAGCGGCTTAAACAACACTCCGATTAACGCTATTTGACAACTTTGACATGCGGTATGTCACTTAGCGTATATCGCTCCCGTACACCACCGGTATCTTACGGACGGTAGACATAGCGGTTGAATTAACGAAAAGGCCACGGAAAAACCAAACATCTAACCTCAATTCAATGAGTGATGTCTGTATTCTGTATGTTGTCTCTGGTATCTGTTTTTTCTCACTAAAATTTCAACAATCAACTTTGCGAATTGCGATAGCATATATTATTAATAATTATCATGCTATCATAATTTGTCTTGAGCAATCTGAAAAGAAGTAGGATTCGGTTTTCTGAGGAAGACAATCAGATTTTGCTAACTGAAATTTTGGCAAACAACCCTTATGCAGATCCCTCAAAATGGGTCATAGGGCCATTCGCACCGATTATCCTTAAAAGTCATACTTAACTAAGTGACACTTATAATTTAAGTGGAGCTTCGTTCGCGCCGTACCTCCCTTAGCTAAGTGGGAGGTTCCATTTGACAACGCCGCAATTTTTAAAATATTTTTTGGAAAAGAAGATCTTGTCAGGAATTAACGGCAGTCGTTTGATCCAGTTTGATCTATGCGTTTGAAATTAGTTGATGTCATCTTTGGTTTTGACGTTTTGATAAGTTTTTTTTCTTCCGATTCATTTTAGTAGTTTAAATATGAGCGGAGAAAAACGATCTCGTGGAATAAATTTCACAACACGTGAAAAATCATTATTATTAGATATTATAAGCAAGTATAAAATTGTCATAGAAAATAAACAATTTAAATTTCTCCAAGTAAATTGAGAGCAGTTTCCTTCGTCATTCTAAATCTAAGAAAAAACGTCTTAGGATCGAATGTATTGAAATAATCGTTCCTCATATATAACTGTCTGGGTATAGCGTATCCAATTATATCAATTATCTCTAAATCGTCATCATCTCCTAACATTTCCATTTCGATAAGACAAATTACAAATACAAAGATCTACCATCTACCAAAGCACAATTTACTCAAATCTAAACTGTCATAAATCAACTTCAAAATTAGTATTTCGAGGTTAAGTGGAACTTTAAGCCGTGGATATTCCAAGCTTAGTTAAGGTATCCTTAACGTCGCGTTAAGGGTGCCTTTAAATACGGTGCGAACGACTAAGTGACACTTAGTGGATTTGAGTGACACTTAACGTTTAAGTGTAACCGGTGCGAATGGCCCTTAATTCACTAAAATTTCTGCAAATTTACTGGGAAACATTTTTTTAATTTTGAAACGCCTCTTGCGAGCAGCAACAAATCAAAGAATATTGTAACAAACAAAAACTTGTGTCATCGTTACCGTTGGGACGCAGGAGGTTCGAAAACTATATATTTATCTGTCAAAATAGTCGTGCGGTTAGAATTATGTTAACCGCTACCGGCTCAGTATGTGTACGTTTTCGAAAACTCTCTATACCGTTGATCGACCGATTAATCGATGATTCTCCGATTTTTGAAAATAGCAGTTGCGCCAGAAAAATTTACAGTTGGTATTTGAACCGACCGTTGAATGTGAAGTGAAGTGAGCGTTTGAACTATAACCCTACATTAAACGTATTGTCAATGTCACAAAATATAATATGGAAAGAAAAAAGAAAAGAAATTGAATTTAAAAATGAGTATGATTGCAAATTTACTTCAATTGTGATTAATTTATGTAATACTACATTTGTACTATATATAATTGAAGTTAGCTCAAAATATATTTGTTACATTCGAATTTCAAAAAAAGTGTTAATCAAATGAATTCGTAATGCATTCCCATTTCATTCCAATTCAGAATCTTCATGTTCAACTTCAATTTTATTTTCAATATGTTGATCCCAATCAATTTCAAAAAATGTTATCGTTTTTTATTGCTAAATTATGTAATACAGATGTGCCAATGATTACCAATAATACATTTCCAACCTATATTTGCATTATCACAGATAAAACAGGAAAGCGTCGTTTCCAAATTCCGAACAGTATTTTAATATCATTTCTAGTAGATACTAATATGTGAGTTTTGATAATTATTTTGGGATTGTGTTTAGGGGTTACCCAGTGGTATCATTAAGTGGTTTGTGCACATGTTGCCTATCATATCCCGTATAGCTTGCTACTATATCTGGAATCTTCAATTTCACATCACCAATCAGTTGCACATTGATGGAAAATCAGCCCTTACGATTTCTATTAACAAAATCTTCATATGGGTGCAGTTAATTGCTCAGACAACACCAGGAAATCTAGCAACTTTAAAACTGCTGTTTCACCACACCAATTTCTTCATTGTTCTAGGCATTCCACTTGATAAAGCTATGTAGTACCCTACTCGATACACTATTCTTCACACTGTGCTTCTATAAATGTTAATAATATGATTACCGAGAACTTGTTGAAATTAATCTGCGGCATAGTACCTCTTAACGTTATTAATAATTGATTCATAGAAGTCACTCCATTATTTTTTTTTCGGAACGTATTGAATATTCTCCAATAATTTACCATAGCTGGTTTACTGTTTCTTTACAGAAACAGTATCTTGCTTTAAATTGTTTTTTGTTAAATAAATTGAATGGATCACATCTCGGTCTTTTGTGTAATGTGTAATTTTCCGTAATGTTTCAATCGCAATGTGATACCACCTATAAATAATATTGAAAATATTGCCAAATCCGTTCAAACTCCACAAAATCAAACAAATGTCACCAGAAAAATAGCGAGGCTATTACCAAAAACGGTCCGTATTTGCAATTATCGCCCGAAAACGGTCGGTTAATTCTATCCGTAAAATCAATCGATTAACGGACAGCTTTTGGGTGGTGCAACACGAAAGCTACGATTTACGGTTGATCGGCCGATTCAACGGACTGTTTTTTAGCTGTTGCAAGCGGGCATGAATTTAACTAATCTGACGATAAGTCCTTGACGCCGCCGAGTTATAGGGTCGCGAACTTGTAAAAAAAAACGTTAATCCGGCATTCTCGATCGCGATACCTTTTCTTTATTTCGAAGAATATAATCTAAAACTTACTGAAAATACAATATCTGCCGGTTTACGCATGACCGGAAGTGTGGAGGAGCCATTTCGTCTTCCGAAAAACGCGTTGCGGCATATAAGTCGCGAACGATACATTTTACAAAAAAAAAAATCCATAAAAAAAAGGTCATTACATTTTACACAAAAGAGGTCTCCTTACAGAGGTCTCCAAAGTTAAAACTTTTGGACTTGAAGTATCATGAAAACTCAAACTCCCGTTTTTTGAGTAGATATATCTCGAAAACGGAGAGTGTTGAAAAAAATTGATATGGAACAACGATGATTAAATTATGTAACTTTCATTATATCTCAATTTTTTTTTCTAAAGCTTCTCGACAATTTTCGTGGACTCGGAAAAAGTTACGCGTATCTGTATACAAAAGTATTATTAACATGTACAGTTTCATTTATTTATATCATTTAATAGCCTATTGATCCTCAAATTGTTTTTTGGACGTACCGTAAGCAAAAGGAAGTGAAGGATTGAAGCAAAAAAGAGGAATTTGCCATAAACATGTAATACAAATTGAGCGCTTCACAGAAATATGCCGTCCACTAACAAAAAAAACCTTTTTGGGTTAGATTGAGAGAACCCACCAACATTTTGGTCAGATTAAGAGAATATGGGGCGACGACCCAACACTGTAGTGGAACGCGTTTGATGCGGTAATTACAGTCAAACAAGGTCGAACATGGTTAGTACTTGGATAGGTGACCAAGCTAGGGAAAACCATCGTATAGGGCCCGTACAGCCTGCAGCGGACTAGCATATCACAGCTCGCAGGCATTACTTATATCAATGAGCACGAGGTATAATGTAGATATGCCGTCTTTCGAAGGAGACGTAAAACCGAGGTCCCGAGTCCATGGATATTGGGCTCGTTAAAGAACGCTACCAAAAATATGCTTTGAGGATACCGAGATAAACCTCCCCTATGAAAATCTGACGCGCTCGAGAATTTCAAAAGAATTTTTTTTTGCATTTTAAAAAATTTGTCGTAACTTATCGTCATGCCGAAATCGTCAGTTTTTTTAAAAGTAGCATCCTTGGGGCCTACTCAACACCCTTTTCGAAAATCTGTCACTCGAGTAAATTTTTTTTTTCGGATTCTTGACTACTTTATATGTCTACCCCCACCACGCAAACCGGATTAGTATACCGTTGTTATCAGAGGCACTTGGGGCATACGTGCATACATGCTCAAGTAACTGTTTTTTTTTTAACATTTTTGGAAAACCGTGCACGCCATACCCACCGCTAAAATGGTTTTCACCATACGAGCTTTTCTTTTCGAATTTACTTCATTTTTCGATTTTGATGGGTCTCGACGGCGCTCGAGCGACTAACTATAGGTAATTTCAAGCAGCACAAAGCAAGCAGCAACAATTGTCAAATTGACAGCTAGTAGTGGAAAGAAGACTATTAATTGTGTCACAGTATATTTGTACGACATAGGAGAAACTATACCGATTTTATAGACATACCAATTCCGTTTGACTTTGAAGTGTAATTCAATATCCGTCAGTGCCTATAGCCCACTGCTTTTGTAAAATATTTCTCAAAACTTTATAGAGCGTTAGAATTAATCATTCTTCGATATTTATTTTGAGCCTGTAGCCATTAAAATGTCATTGTAATTAAAAAAGGATATAGGATATATTACATTTTCACCTTCCACATTCCACAAAACACACAATTTCCATTTGAATTTTTAATATAAAATCGAATCCAAGAGCTTCCATTAATATTAAACAGCTCAATAATGAGAATGATGTTACCTAATTTAACTTCGCTTAACACACTTTATTTAAATAAAATGTTTATAAGCTTTTCCAATTTCGAATATAAAAAACTCTCTTTGGTAAGAAAATTACTGTTTTCATTTTCAAGTAAGTTGGGGTTAAAAGGGTTTCGGAAATGAGGAAGCTGAGAAATATTTGTACTTAAATTCCCCTTGATTCATATTCCTTGTTAAATATCAAAAGTTGATGATAAAGTGAAGGAGTAGTCAAATTGATTTTATTCGGTGCTAAAATCGAATTTAATGTTGGTATTTTATTTATTTATCTTGTTGAATAGTTAGAGGAAAGTCACCAAATATGGAAAAGTATCCTAATATGGAATACCTTCATTTCTCTAATACCATAAGTATGAAACGCAACACTCGACCATCTTCTGTTTCATTCGGTCTACTAATTATCTCACCCACACCATCCAGTCAGTTGCGCGGATACTTCACGTGTGGCAGGAGTGTTTTATTTTGTTGTCGTGCAGAAAATTTTAAAGGTAAGTAATAAACGAGTATTACCAGCTGTTATGTTTGTTTGCGTGTTATACTATTTAGTATATCGGTACTTTGTTTATTTCACCATTTTGTTATCTTTTGTCATTGAAATATTGTGACTTCAAAAAATATTTAGAAGAGTTTGAACTAGTATAAAAATCCAAATATGGACAGTCGTCGGTGTCTAATTATGGAATGTTCCATAATTAGGTTTTAAGATTTCATATGATAGATACTTGCTATTATTAAATATATGTAATGTTTGTTTTTAGAATGTCCGGTTCACAATCAACCAAACGAAAAACCTGGGATGAAGAAAAAATGGCACAAGCTATAAAATTAAATGCTAGATGTGTGGGCTCTGGGCACATTATGATTGTGCTGGTCCAGAGTTTGATACTTGGATCTGTGACTTTTGCAAGTAATTATGTAACTTCTTCCATTTATCACAGTATATTATATTTATTCAATTGATCTCAAAGATATATTAATGTCCATTTTTGTTATTGCTATGTTGTTTTATGCTAATATTCCATATATAGATACCTATTCCATATTTGGTTACTCATTTGTGATTTTGTTGTTTCGTGTTAGATTTTAATTTGATAACTAATATATTTGATTAAAGGCTGTTAATTACTACATATAAATGTATGACTGATTAGTAAAAACATTAAACTGATTTAATTTATATGAAGTTTTCTTTTGATATCCCAAAAACAAAATGGTATTCCATATTTGGTGACTTTCCTCTACTATTATTTATATATCTTAAGCATGAATGCTAATTACACAATCATAGTATCAAAAATTTAACATCAAAATTTTGGGTATATCGTACCCACCTCATAGCTGGTGTAACAATTTCACACTTCTCGGAACCCGGCGTGAGTGAGGTTGGGTACGTCATTCCCGAAAAGTTTCTAAACGCAGATATTTTAATGTTACTGTTGCCATGCAAGTCCTGTCGTTTCAGTAGCTGGAAGTAAAGGTGCAAGGGGTGGGGTACAGCATCGAGTTTAGTGTTGTGCCGGCGGCGACTGGGGTACGGGGAGGCTGGGGTACGTCATACCCGACCTCGTAGTCGGTGTTACATTTTTATGTATGTAATTTTGGTGCTCTATTACATGATCTCACAAGACTTTTCAGTTTCTTTTCTATTTATAATAATTAGAAGACACCATTGTTATTATGTTGATTTACCAATGTTGGAATTTTGCTAGATTTTTATGCCAAAAGAAGTTAATTGCCTAAATTTGTATTTTTCAAGGAAAATTTAGATATTTTGTTATTTCAATAAAAAATAATGCTTTTTAACTTAACAAGTGACAATTTTATACTTTTTCAATTAGTATCCTCTAGGAAATAGGGAGTCTGAAAAACTGACAAAGGACTATTGAGTATTTCACTTGAGTTTTTTTTTCAATTTTGGTTATAGTGTCTTGGCATCGAAATCGACAACTGAATTTGTATCTTAAGTGTCAATCATACTCGTACTTCAATTCCACTTCAAACTATAACGGACTGTTGTTTTTGTTCGTTTGATTTCTCATTTCTCTGTTTGCTGGGGATCATAATATATTATATACATGTTTTCGCATGAAATGATGAAGCAATACATTCAATTCAGTTAATGGATAGCATGTTTCCGGTTTCTCGTTAATGCTTTTTTGTCCATCAGATCATGTAACATTTGGTAATCAACAATAAAAACATTGATATGTTCTCCCTAAACAATATGATGGTATGAAATTGTTTTTGCAGTCGTACAAATGAAAATGTCATCATCGGGGAGCTGTGGTAATGAAATTATTTTTCCGATCCATAAATGAAATGAGGAAATCGGTTAAATCACCACAAAGATTTTCCACGGAATTTTCGCATTCTGAAAGAGCTGCATATCTAGAAATGTGTATTATAACTTTTTTTTTATATTCTGAAGAATTCGGGAAAATACAATTTCTACCACTTTTGATTCGGATTTTGGTTCGAACATCCTCTCCATCCGACTCGATTTATTCATTATATTATTGGGTTTATGGGTTTCATAAATCGAATCATTTCCAATGGAATATATATTCTGTAAAGTATTATTACAGTTTCCTTTAATGTTGTCGTTCTTAATAAAGCGCGTTACCAATAAAAATTTATTTTAACGCTTTATTAGTCCGTGATTAACCCACCTCAGAATAACAATATTATCCTGAGGTGGATTAAGGGCACGACAAGAGTTAAAATAATCGCATTGCCGATTTTTCGGCCAGGGGAGCGGCTGGAACAAAAAATTTCAGGGCCCAGTGACACCTACGACTTCGAAAATTGCGGAACTAGCCAAACGTTACACCCATGCTCAATCCCTTAAGAGATGGGTCCAGTCTCACCCTGGGCGACCTTGGGAAGCGATGGCCAGGAAAAACCTACGTTCAACAGTAGGATTTCTGATTGGCCACTGTCGACTGAGAAAACACCTCCGTACTATGGGGCTGGTGGAAACACCTCTATGCAGGATGTGTGAACAGGAAGATGAAACTTTCGGGCATGTCTTATGCGAGTGTCCGGAGTTATCGTCATTAAGAGAGTGTGTGTTCGGTGAGTCATGGCCTACACCTGCCGATATACAGGAGATGTCTCCTAGTGACCTGTCCACCTTCCTGGGAAGGACAGCATAGACATGTACAATGGATTACATGTGGCCCAAGTGCTGTGAGCCCACACTTACCCTCCCTTCTTTATAAATTCAGAGATAGTCCGTGATTAGTCTTTGAGCTCGCGGACGGAGAACATAATATACCTTGTACTGATGAGGCGCAAATATGCCAAAACCGGTCTACAAATCATGCTGTCCCTTCTAATTGCAAATTAGAATGGTGGGTATTGAATATCTTTCATATGCCAGCCCCGTTTGACTTTGAACTGTACAATAACCGTCGGGGCCTTTAGCTCGAGAAGTAGTTATTGCTCCTTAGTTGAACGGACAGTGTCCTTGAAAAATATTTGTCAGAAATCATGAAGCTTTAGAATTATTATTATTCTGCAATATATATATATATATATATATATATATATATATATATAGTACCCCAATTTAGGATAAAACATTATCTTCCTATTCCAATTGCCTTTCCCCGAGTTTCTCTTACTAATATGAATGAAAAATAGTTTCTGTGTATTTTATTCTTAAAAATAAAGTCGGTTTTCATGGTTCTTTTGTCATTTTCATCCGTGGACAGTTAAGTTTTTGTTTTCATTTGGATTTAAAAAGTAAAAGTAAGATCCATAATATTTTAGACTTCGGAGATGAATAAAACAAAAGTCACTGACCTAATTCGAGTTCCCATCTTAAGAGGAAAGACACACTGAATCTTATACACCTACTTTATAAAGTTACTTTTGACAGTAATTTGCTATCTGAGTAAGCCACCCTGAAGTTACGAAGGGTGTTTCATAACACAACTTGTTTGTTTAAATATGACAGTTGTCAAGACGCAACAATGATAAACTTGTAAGAAAAATGAGTAGACTGGAGGGAGAGGATTATTGAATTCTGGAGAATTAATGTATAAGCCATGAAATTATTGTTTCTCATTGTAAATAATCCTCGTAATGATGTAAGATATCATTATTTTGATGTATTCTGCTACATGAATTACTAAATTCTTACATAAGGCACACATTGTAACAATCCAAAAAATATCAACTAATGTTTTTTTTTTCAAGAATAATCATAATCATTTCATTATATTAATACTGTGACGAATGCGTTATCCTGATGTTCTTACAATAATTGATGATCGCAAGACATTGATATCAGGCACGATGTGTATTGTTGTGACAACTTTTCACCTGCTTCTTAATACGAGCTTCTAAATTAATTTCATGTTAAGTTTCAAAGCCTTTGAAAGAACTTTATGTCATGTCGTGTTACTTGAAGTTGTAAATTCACTTTATATTGAGTTAACATATTAAATTTTCTGGAAAATACATCAATATCGTTTTTGTAAGTCGTTTGACATTCACATTTCCACCATCAAACGAAATGATTATTAACATGTTTGAATAATGCGCTTTATGCTCAAGTAAATTAAGAAATAGTTTGTCACAATCAGGTTTCTGAGAATATTCATTAATCATAATTTGCGTTAATTGAAATATAATTAATAACGTGTTTGCATAAATGAATATTTTATAGTGTTTACTTTGATTTTATATTAGTTACTTACACAGAGAGGGAGAGTAATGGTCCAAACTGTAGTGGAAAATGCTTGAGTTCACAATGTTACGACAGTAGGCGATTTTTTTGTTGTATTTCCAGGCAAATTGTTGATTTTTTCCCCATAAAATATTCTTGATCTGTTAATGACTGCTTTATTCAAAATGAACAAAATGGAAATTATATTCTTCAATAATCCAAGAACAAGCTGTGTAATAACTGCTTCTATGATAAAATTGGTTCCAAGATAATGCAAAAATGCATTACTACTACAAGATAAAGAAGCATATCTTGGTTTGATTGATTTGGAAGAAGATTTTGATAAGGTACTACGGGGAGTGTTATGGGACATCTTAAAAATAGAGGAAGACAGATGACAGGAAGACAATGAGTATAATAGAATACATTTCTAAAAAGAACTCTAGCGTGATTCGCGAATCTAAAATTTCAGAGAATTTTGAAATACAAAAAGGATTAAGACAGGGAGGGGGATTGAGTCCACTATTATTTATTGTCTTCATGGATCATATTATAAGACAAAATGTTCACCTAACATGAAAAACCTACATTGGGGCTACAGAAATTTACAAAGAATATACATCGTTGAAGAAGATTTTGTAGACGATTTGATTATTACGACGTGGTCAAAAAAGTACCTACGAATGGAATAAAACTTGGGATGAACATAAATAAACCAAAACGAAACAGAAACAGTAGAGAAATGAAGATTGAGATAGACGGATCAAAGCAGGTGATTGAGCAGGTTAAAGCTTCAAATACTTAGAAGTGGATATTCAGGTAAACGGAAAGCAGAATATTGAAATTATGAATAGGATATAAAAGACTTCGATATTATACTATGCAGTTAAGAGGTCATTTATAAACAAAAAATAAATATCAAAGAAAGCGAAAAGGAATGTATATGGAACCATATTTGGGCCAATCCTAACATTTGGATGTGAATCATGGGTGCTCAAAAGAGTCAAATTTGGGCCTTGAAAATAATGTATCTCAGAAAAGTCAGAGGTGTCACAAAAAGGGAATTATAAAAATAAGAGAAGACCTGGAAATAGAACCAATGCTGGAATTGATCGGAAAACTACAACTTTGCTGATAGGGGCATCTCCAAAGAATGAATGATGAGAAAATTGTCAAGCAGGTGTGAGAATACAAGGTACAAAGAGCTAGGAAAAGAGGAAGATCGTAGCAAAAATGGAATTAAGTAATAGGGGAAATAGTGAACTTAAGAAAATATGTTTATCGGTCAACGCATTAGCGAATAACAAAAAAATGAGCAAAATTCGTGTACAGACGTTGAAAGAAGTATATCGGCAACAATAGAAATATTAACATACATATTGCGAAAAGTCTTTTCGCTGCATAAGATTTACCGCATACAGCAACGATACGTACTACGTACGTAACACTTGGACGGACGTCGCGTCCCAGATACGTACATGTATGTACTATGTACGTACCAGGGACGTACATTCCGTTCCAGGTACGTCTCTCGGATTAGGTAATGTACGTACTATGTACGTCTTATGTACATTGCACTCTAGGTACGTCCTATATGGGACCAATAATGGCTGTAAAATGGATATACCATGGATGTACCATGGACATACATTTTTTCTACTCGTATTTTTTATTTAAATACATTTTAAAAAAAAAACATTGTGAATTCAAAAAACATTTAAAAAACCTTAAATACAGCTACACATATTTATTCTTGTGCTAGTTTACTTAAAAATTCAATAATACAATTCTGACGAAATTGTCACATATAGAAAAAAATAATTTTTGTTTTTGGGAACTTACATTTTTGTAACCTCTCCTCTTAATATTTTTTTATTATTTTAGTTGTAAGTTCAGCCCAAAAAATAGTATATTGAAGTATAAGTGGATATTAAGGTCTTTAAAACACGCGCGATTTTTGGAGCACGACGGCGAAGCCGGAGTGCTCGAAATAGGGCAAGTGTTTTAAAGACCAGTTATCCACGAATACTTTACGATATTTTTTTTTATTGGTGCACTTTGAAATTATAAATACCGGTCTATAACTACTACAACAACAAGAAATGGAAATCATAGATGGAAACGTCAACTAAATGTCGAATGGTTGAATTCGTGACGTATATGATGTACACTTTGCGTTGTCATGGAAATGAGAGAAATATAAACTAATTTGTATTTTGATGGAAGTTCAACCTTATTGAGTTCTGTGAATGTCAATAGCATTAATTTAAATACCATTTCCTAAGATTTGAAAAATGGAAATATTAATATTTCAAACAATACCAACGGCACTTTCCATTTTAATTTATAAATTTGACATTGTTAAATATCGTTCGAATAAAAGTTTTGACGTTACAAACTACTCCTGTCAGATCAATAATAAAAAAATTGACATTTAGACATGATTTAGACCATAGATTTAGACTTCGTTTCTCGAGTTGTTAATGTTGCCACGGTAACTTTAAAACACGCGCGTGCTAAAAAGTTCGATTTAAACACGCTGAGGCGTGCTTTAAATAGGTTAAATGGTTCACCAATAAAAAAAAGTTTACTTCGATTTAATTAATACAAACAAGTGTAACTAGCGCCCTCTATTAGCAATGTTAAATTAGAGTGCAAATTATGATTCCTCATGCCAAAAAACGTAAAATTGCAAATTTTGAAAACATAAAAAATTATTGCAAAAATCAAAATTTAAATTTAAACTTCCCGTATCTCGGAAACTGGTAATATTTGCATAAGGCATGTTAAGCAGAATCATCCTATTTTTGAGGTCTAGAATCTACAGTTCAGAGATTGGACATTCTGAATCACCCTGTATAAATATGATATATTATAATCAACTTTATTCTTGTTCATTCACAAGCAAGTGTGATAAAATATTGGACTTGGGAAGTAATTGTGAAATAAAATTAGGTTCAGATATCTGATTTAGCATGATTTAGACAGAATGGCGTTCACGCAGCAATGTGAATATGCGGATTTTCCCTGAAAAACACAATTTTTCTTCCATGCCACCGGACCGCATCGTTTTATCTTTTTCCATCCACAAACATGCGACCGCCGTTATTTCGAGTAAAGGTTCGGTTCAAACAAAGGACTAAATACTTAACGGGTTTTGAAAACCACAAAGGGTGTTTCGCTGATTCCACATTAGAATTATCCATACCCAAGAGACCCTACAACACAGCCTCTACCAAAAATTAACATGGTCCCACTTATTTTATTTTTGATGTATTTATATTTCTCGAAAACGTAACGAAATCGTTTAGCTAATTTTGCCGCAGTTAATTAAATTATTAATTGTTAATTATCCTGAAAACACCGGGTTTTCTTTGTTTCTGAACAATATTTCATTGAAAAAATATGCGCCTTTAATATTTAAATGCGAGAGAGTGAAGAAGTGAGCTCTTGTGCTGGCACGCTCTTTTCTCTGCGTTATTCTCCACCCCATTACCTCACCTTCATCCTAATTATCCTCACTTGAAAAACTTTTTTGTGAAACAGATCCCCAGTGCCAACTGATAGTTTTTATCTCGAACATCTAATTTATATATTCTTCTCATGAAATCATTTATTTATTGTGTCTCGAAATGTAGCGTCACAAACTACAAAACTTCTTCCTATTGTTTTTCACAGCCTGAAATAATATAATTACGACTCAGGCCGGCTTCCACGTATGCAGAATCTATCAGTGTGCTCACCAAGTACATGGCAAATTTCCAATTCAACCAGATACTGCGAGATTTCTAACAATCCGTTATTTGTTACGTGTTCTTCGAAGTCGAAGAGTTCAATCCTATAGAAATGTGAAATATCTCCAAATTTGCATATATACAATTCTGTACAAAAAAAAGTTGTTAAAAATAATAATTTCACCGTTCATAAACACCTTGAATGCCATTCGCTGGCGTAATAAACAAATCTGCACTATACTTTGGATAGTCAGGCAGCACTAAAATCTCCAGCCTGTTCCCAGATCAGGTTTAGACTAGTCTGGGACTGCCTTCAAAGACTCTTAACCTTGGCAAACCATAATGGGATGATACTTGCGTGGGTTCCTGGGTACAAGGGTATTGTAGGCAATTGATTAATTAATTAATTCTCTCACCAGCATTTACACCGAGAGAAAAGTTATTTATAGACAAATAAACTGATTTGTTTGACCCCCTTTGTTTAAAACTAACATTGCTTATTTATTATTAAGAAGCCATATTAACGTGAGAATATTGGGAAATTTTGATATGAAAAAATGATTTATTCGAGTGTAATTTCTTTAATGTAAGAAAATTTGTTCTCCTTCATGCACATCTTCATACAATTGTTCTTCGGAAACTATGAAAGTCTACGGAGCACAATATAATATTTTGTTATAAAATGTAACAATGCTATCTGGGTAAAAATTGTTTTCATTACCCATAAAAAAACCTAACATTTTCAATAATATTTCATCACTTTAAAACAACAAATTGAATATTCATAGTAAATCATTTGAAAGTTTTGACAAAAATTAACATTTTTTAAATAAGCCTATAGATTATTAGCCTCAAAGAAGATCTACTTTATACCGAAAAAATAAGTATTTCAGTAAAATTGTAAATTTATTGTTACGAGAAAAAAAACTTATTTGCTACAAATCACATATTTCTTCACCCGTAAGAAATCACATCAGCCTTCAAATTATGTGGCAATTGAAACAAAGAATTCTCACCCCACCCTTCCCTATTATTCAGTAACGGTCACCACCTGTATACGTTTGGCGTCAGTCTGCATGTGAAATTAGATCAGTTTTTGCAATTTTACTAATTATTTTGTTTTTGTGAAGTATGTGGTTAAAGTGCTCTGGACAGACAAAAATAAGTTTAATAATAGAATGAATGAATTGTTAAACTCATGGCGATTACAAGAATTGTGAGATATCTTTGAAGGTAAGGAAATAAATGACAATTATATTCAAGTAGATAGAAGTAACAAGCAAGCGAAATGTACCTCAAACATACACATTTCTCAATTGAACCTTCTCCAAGACAAAAAACTACCTACTATGGGGAAAGCATTAATGTGCACAGTTACAGATAGACAAGGATATCTTGTGGATACCTTTGTTGGTTATGTTTTTAGGTATGTTTAATTTCAACAATGTATGGTTTCTTTCTTATAAATGTATGGTATCTAATTTAAAAACGTATATTTTTCTTTTTAATAGATCAAAATATTCAGCAGCAAGTTTTTCATTCCTATCCTGCTTTCCTACTAAATAGTTTTATGCATAAATAGAGACCATTAATTTTCATGAGATTTAAACATGTTTGTCATGAAAATACTGTAATTTTAATCCGTGTCCAGACTAACCATCGACCAATTCGATCGACTAGTCCTCACATACAAAACGAAAGTCAACTTTGTTGTTCGACATAGTCTGGAAACGGCTTAGACAAACATTTGTGGAAAATATATTTTCCTAAGTAACCTAATTATTTAGAGAACCGTGTGGAAGCTACCCATACTGCTTAATACACCGTGAACTTTTAATAATTTATAAATAATTCAAAAGCTCAGTGTATTGAATAGTGTATGTAGGTAACTCCCATGAACAAAAAACAATACCATAAATAATTCGGTTTTTCAGGAAAATATATTTTTTCACTATAAGGCAATATAATGTTTATGAAAATTATGGTACGGCTATGATAAATATGTTAAATTTTAGTAAAAATTAATAGTTTTCTTGAAGAAGAAACATTTGTTTCCAACAGAAAAATATAATTTGCTGGGAAGATACATTTTTTACGAATAAAAAACATCGTGTTAACCCAAACAATATACCTTTTTTGGTAAAGAAATATATTTTACCGATACAATACATTTTTTTATGATGAAGAAATGTCATTCTGTCATAAAGTATTTTTTTTATAATGAAACAAAATAGTTAGCTTGCAAAAATAAGTATCTGTTATTGGAAAACTACTTTATTTAATTTAAATGCCTTCAAAGATTAATATAACTATTTTGTCATTATACCTCAACAAATGTGGTTTGAAACCAATATGATACATTTTTACAAGAATAAATGTAATTTTCGATAGATAACTCATTTTATTGATAACAATGAATATGTTTTTATTCATCAACAATATTACTTTCCAATTAGTCAACGGTCACTGAACCCTAAGGTTGTGCATGGAAGAGGAGGAAACAGCTTCACACATTATCTTAGACTGTGAACTACTCTGTCTCATTGGATACACCTAAGTACCCAGTGAACATTCTTCCCACTGACAAGAACCACCGGTCTCTACACAGGTGTTTTGGTACAACCAAAAGCATAGAGACTGAGGTGTCGAGGATTTGGACACTATAACTGGTAGGACTAAACTTAACAATCAACCCTCTTGATCTCCCGTACACAGTAGGTTTCAATAATTAATGAGGCACTCGTTTTTCATATTTGATTTTTTTTGCTCTCAAATGCCACACCATAGTCCTTAGGTGTTTGGAAAAAAATGCGTTAATTGCTCAAGAGATATGGCCAATTTTATGTCATACTACACACCCTTCAGTATAGATTGCTTGTACAGCCTATCTAGTATTAAGAGCGCTGTCAGACACTTAGTGGCTGGCGACTAGTGTCTGAAAAGAGTCGAATAGACGCACTCACACGAGACACAGATGAGGAATACGTGTCTAGCCATTAAATCGAAGTGTCTCTCTATCTCTAGTGTCCACACACTGTGTCTGTGCACGGACCACTCGTAATACATAAAACATCAAGTACGTTCAAACGGGACACGCGTTCCCAAGTGTTTTCAATCTTCTACTTCCATGGTTGGATGACCAATGTATATTTGAAAAATATTTGTGTTGAATTTAATCAGATACACGTGTACGACTAGTGTCTCGTATGGAAGGTTCTTCATTACGGGACACATTTGTGTCTTAAACCTTGATTCTAGTGGCCGGCCACACTTTTTCCTCTAGTCACCTACTACGCCTACAGGTTCATCAATGATACTCAAAAAGCTAGGAGCTGTATCTACCTTTGTATATACCACTACCGATCATTTTCCAACAACATCCTATAAATTTCTTATTTGTTCAATATTTTTTTTCAAACCTGAATAGTTGAGTGGGAAATTATAGAGCCGACAACCACCTGTACATGCACAATAACACTTTCCACTATCAAACTCACGTTTTGATAACTAAATTATCTTCGCAACCCTTCGGGTAGAGTAGCTTGTGTGTTTGTACTCTTGATAGGGTATAGTTAATGTTGTTTCAAAGATGCGTGGGAATCCAGGGACTAATATAAGTTATCAAAAGTGGGGTGAAGGAACATCTCCCAGTAAAATGCTAGAATATGTTTATAGTGTTTTATGAAGGATATAAGTTAAATTGTACGAGAAATACGAGGCTTGTTCAATTGAAACCCATCTTTGGTCCAGGAAAAATTTATTGACAAGTACAGTTACAAATAACTACCAGTACAATTGAGGCACATATCCCACTGTTTCACCAACCGATGTATACCCTGCTTATAGAATTCTTGGGTTGCTGCTGGAAGAATTCTCTCAAAGCGTTTTGTTCTTCTGCGTCAGACTGAAAACGGCTACCTTTTAACGCCTTTTTTAGTGGCCCAAAGATGTGAAAATCGCAAGATGATAAATCGGGACTATAGGGTGGATGCTCTAATATCCTCCATTTCTTTCGTTGCACATTTTCTTTCACTACGTTGGCAACATGAAGCCGAGCATTATCACATTTGGACGGATTGTTAACAACAAACGCCATTTCAAAGTCACAATACTTAAAATCGCTGTCAAATATAAACGAAATAAACAGATCAGTGTGACGTTTGCATACACTTCTAATGTTGGAAAACGTCAGTTGAATGATTACAATTGTTTCCAAGGCTAACCTGGCCAAAGATGGGTTTTAATTGAACAAGCTGTGTATAAGAATTACACCAGAATATTTTTTCAATATTTTCGATTCTCTTCGTTTCGGTAGTAGAGAGATTTTAAGCCACATACATTTTGACATGTTACACGCTAAACTTTAAACTGAGCAAGCGCAGTCTTTCTAAAATAGCGGATGACATTTTTAATTATTTCAGATTTTGAAGCCATAACCTGTGAACGAAGTTACACGTTAAACGTTATTTTGTTTAGTGTAAGTAACCTTAAACTTTCCGTTTGTTAAATTTGATTTATATACTTTAATCCATGACATTGATTATGGATAACATAAAAAATATAATAGGACGTCGAAATGATCAAGATCTAATAGAAGAACTTTATAAGGGGCGCTATTCTTCACGAAATTTTCAGCATACAAAAGGCAAAATTATCGTTAAAAATCGGCGTTGACAACTTAAAATATTCAAAGATGTATATAGTATATTTTGAGAGCCAAAATATAATAAAGTTTGAAATATATTTTTTAAAATTATTTGTGCATAGTTTCAATACACCTTTAATAGTTTTCCATATTTTTTCTATTATTCAACGAAATAAACATAATACACTTGGCAATTATGTTAAAACCTTACCACCTAATAAAGTTTCGTCACAGATTATAAAGAGAACAGATACGAGTCCCGGTAAAACATCAAACGATTTCCAGCTCTGTCGTCAATGACCTTGGACCTATAACTCGGTATGGCCGCGATGTTGCCAGCTTAAAATATTTCCTGAATTTCTTAACAAATTGCAGTGTTGACTCGGGACAATTACAATTTCTAGTGCCGGATCTAGTTTTTTTAGAAGTTTCTACTAAATCTTCAAAACTGCGCCATGTATTAAAACAATAATCATAATCGAATATACACAGCTTGTTCAATTGAAACCCATCTTTGGTCAGGTTAGCCTT
>CAJUYG010001315.1:0-49532 GCA_910591675.1 Galerucella calmariensis
CCGAATCCTTCTCCCTCAACGAAACCCAAATAATCGGGTTTCCTGAAAACACCTCCGGCATCAACGACCCCCTTTTGCTTTTTCAAAGGAGCTGTTCCTTTGCCGGCACCACTCCAGCCTCCTGGGCTTATTGTGGATACTCCAGTGTTAAGACTACAGCCTATTCAGCCAATCCGTTCCCTGTACTAGTTGCTGGTTGGTTATAGAAGTCTTCTGAAGTCATTTGGGGTCTACCATACAGTTTCTGCCTTCTGTGGTCCAGCGTCTTATAGTTGCATAGTATATGCAGAGCTGTTTCGGTATCCCTTTTGCATCTTCTGCATGTAAGGTCTCCGTTATACAGCCCTATTTTGTTTAGGTGCTCATTTATGGGAAAGTGTCCCGTAAGTAGCCCCGTTATGGTGCGTAGTTTGTTCCTGCTCATTGAGAGCAGTTCTTTTGCTACTTTTTCTGATGATTTTTCCATGAATTTCTCCCCATGTGTTTGCCTGGGCGTATTCCCCCAGTGTTTATTGTGTTGTTCTTCCACCCACTCTTTTAACCATGACCCAGTTGAGCATCTGTGTATGCCCACAGCAGGTTCGGGTCCGTTTATCACAGTTGACGATCCTGTTCTTGCGAGTTCGTCAGCTTTTTCATTGTCAGCGATTCATTTGTGACCTGCGACCTACTCCAGTGTTACACTGTTTCAAGTCGCCAGTCTTCTAAGTTCTTCGCCGCATTCCCATACTAGCCAAGATGTCACCATATAGCTCTGGAGTGTTTCAAGGGCAGCTTCACTGTTACTGTAGATCCTGATCTGCCTGTTGTTGTAGGCTCTCATGTTATTTGCCCTTGTACATGTAAGTATTGCATAGACCTCTGCTTGAAATACAGAGGCGTATTTTCCAAGCGAGACGATTCCTTTATATTCGCTTGACTTGCTGTATATGCCCGCTCCGGTGCCGAGCTCATTGTTTGATCCGTCTGACTACCAGATCAGTTTATTCGCTTCACTGAGTGGTGGTGCGTTATCTTTCTCAAGCTCCTTTTGATCTATGATGACAATCACGAGGTTTTTGCGAGAGATATATCTAGTGGTCATGTGGTCTGTTGGCATTTTAAAGATGTCGTCATCCACATGCCATATTTTTGTGTGTCTTTTCCCATGTGCTACGTTATCGTCTGATGCTTTTTCCAGTTGAGGTAGAGCTGCCCTTGCTTAGCACACAATGTAGCGGAAGAAGGTCTAGCAGCACACAATGTAGCGGAAGAAGGTCTAGCATTGTCTCCAGCACCGCTGTAGGAGCAGTCCTCATTACCTCATTGCCTCAATACCAATGCATGCAAGTCTTTGGACCTCGCTTAGTTTCAGTATTGCGGAGGATTGTCTGATCTTTGGTCACTATACCAGAGATGCATATGTTATCCTGGGAATGACAACCATTTTGTACAGCCAGTGTACCAAGTTTAGCCTAAGTCCTTATTTAGTGCCGTAAGTGCGTCCGGCAACCATGAAGGTCACCTCTGCTTTCTTGATCGCGTGCTGGAGGTGTCGGTTCCAAGTTAAGCCTGGGGGTCTAGGATAACCCCAAGATATTTTACTCCATCCGACAATCTTATTGGTTCAACTTGAAGCGTCAAAGGGACAAGTTGCCCTTCACCTTCTCCTGGTGAACACAATTATCTGTGTTTTCGAGGGACTAATGCGTAGCTCTTCTCAGTCCAGCCTGTTACTACATTTAAAGCCATCTGGAGTCTGTCGCTGGTTGTACCGTTGTGTCAACCTTGGAATAGAATTACAAGGTCGTCTGCATATCCTATTGCGTGTTGAATCCTTTCATGTGTAGGGTTCTGATGAGCCCGTCCATGACCAGGTTCCACAGCAGCGGGGACAGTACTTCCCCTTGCGGACAACCCCTGCCACGTACGGCCATGGTCTCCCAGTATATCCACGTGTAGCTCGTGGCATCGATCCCAAATTTCCTCGCTGCATTAGCTATGGATTTATAGAAGGTGTTGTCAAAAGCTCCTTCTATATCGACAAAGGCAGCGAGCAGCATCTCTTTGTTTTCCAGCACGTATTCAGCCCTCTTCACAAGTTAATGTTATGCTGTTTCGGTTGATTTTCTCTCTCTGTATGCTTATTTATCCCGGTGTATTGGTCTTGTAGCCAGTATGCTGTCTCTGATATGTCTATCAAGAAGTTTTTCAGGAGTCTCCATCAAAAATGACATTAGATTGTTTGGTCTTAGAGCTTTGGCCGTGTCCTGTCCAGATTTTCCAGGTTTTTGTATGAATGTAGCTCTGATGAGTTGCCAGGGTCTTGGAATATAGCATAGAGCAATTCTCTTAGCCTGTAGTACAGAGTGTTGCCTCCTTTTTGGAGTAGGATAGAATGAATCTCGTCTGGTCCCGGTGATTCATATGGTTGGAAGCTGTTAATAGCCCATTTTGTTTTTTCCGTGTCTACCACTGCCTTCGCTAATCGCCAGTCTATCCTAGATGCCCATCGTGGTCAATCCAGTTTTGTCGTTAGAGAGTTCTGCGGTGGCATGGTAGGTATTGATCCAGGAAAGTGGTCCTCAAGTAGCTCTTCCATGGTTTCTTTCTCATTTCCAGTGTATTGACAGTTATCTTTTTTGTTAACGTGTATAGTCTGATTGAGATCCTTGGAGATAATATTCTGCAGTCTGGCACACTCGTGAGTCTGCTCTATCCCCTCACAATGCCTCCTCCAGAAGTCTCTCTTAACTTTGTTAACTTAACTCAAGTTTGTTGTAATCAGTTAGGACCCTCTTATAATCCGTCCACTCTTCTGAATTTTTTTCAGTTCTATTAAACTTCTTTCCTTACTATTTCCGTTTATCGCAAGTTCATTTGTTCACCAGGGCACATTCCTGTTGGATCTCTTCCTCACCGTTTGGCAGCTGTTTTCAAACGCTGTGATAATTGCTTCCTGTGTTACGTGTGCCCTCTGCCACTATTACTGGTGATCCGACGAAAATACTTCATTAGAATTTCACAGATCCCTTATCTGTTTCAAGCTAGACTACGGCAGCTTTATTAACATGTCAGTCTCCAAATTCAACATCCACTCACTGAACTCTGTTCACTATACAGCCCCTTGACACTCTCTCGGTGCTTTTCGTTCTAGTCCAGTATATAGTATGAAGCAAATGAGCCTACCCTCACTGTTCACCTTTTGTTTACATCAATGTGTCAACATCATACTTCCAATACTACTTCCACACGTTGCATAAAATCTATTGCCCACCTTCTTCTCCCATCAATAGAGAATACTGACCATTTAATGACCAGTCCACTCCGCCAACCTCATATGCCTCCTTGGACTGAATAACTTTCTCTATTCAATACCTCTCTCACCAAGTTCAATAAACATGAATCGCCCAACATAATTATAAAGAAAGCATTTTTGGAAATATTAGGAAAAACACCATATATTTCGATGTAGTTCTCTACACAGACGCTTCCAAAACTTCTTTTGGTGTCACAACCAACAACGAACTAATATGTTCTTATCAGTTGCCCATAACATGTAGTGTTTACACTGGTGAGTTGTATAGTTTAAGCAAATCTTTTCCCCTGTCGAGGGCGTTGCCATTTGTAACGATTCACTTTCCTCATTTATTTCACTCAATACTATCCAATAGTTGAAAACATCCATGACATCTATCAAACTCTCCCAGCTCGTGATGTAACAGTCTGTATTATCCGGCTTCCATCTCACATTGGAGTTACTGGCAATGAAAACGCTTACCACCATGCTAAAGAAGCATCTCCTTCCATCACCACAACAACGTCCCAGCTCCTAGATGACATAAAACTATTATTCGAAAAGTCGTTCAAGGAGACCTGGCAAAATTTTTAGCACAACAAAAAAACAGCCCTATACGATATACAACCATTGATCGGCTGTCTTCCACTCGATTCCTTGACCAGGAGAGGAGCTGCTGTCATTAGAATATTGCGGATCAACCATACCAGAAACACACATGGTTACTTGATATCTTCTGGAAACCTTCTCGTCTGCCGTTACTGCAATAGTGCTTTTACCGTTAAGCATAATCTCACCGACTGCCAGGAATACACCATTACATAATATAAGCGCCTAGACCTGAGACCAAACCTGAAAGAACTTTCAAACTGCACCGCTGAAATTCCAAAGACATTGAAATTCCTCAAAACAACTAACATCTACCACAAAATATGAACTAGAATGATATTTAGCATATTTCATGTTTTTAGATAGTATATTTAATTATGTATGTCTTTTGTAAAGTGTCAATGAATATAAGAATAAGATCGGGTTCATGGTAATGAATGGAATGATTGGATTGTGAAATATTCCTACGTCCACATCAATAATTCATAAGTTAATAACGTTGAAACTCATGAAGTTGGTTAATTCACAGCCACTTCTCACTTCAGGATTTAAAAACCAAATTTGGTTTTTATACATGTAGCAGCAAGTTCTTATCAAGCTTCCCGAATTATTTGCATTTAGTCACAATGACAAATAAGGCCGGAGGGTATTTTTGAGATATTTTGCAATTCAAAGTTGAGAAAAATAAATTTGTCCTAGCTTGGAGGAAGCGATAAAAATTAGTGTCTAAAAGTCCGAGGACATTTTGGTGAAATTGAATTAAACATCCAAAAACACTCAAGACTTGAAATTACAGAAATGAGCTTTGGAAAAAAAAGTATAGTTAGCAGCATTACAGTCGTCTCTACTTTCACCACTGGGTTCCAACTCTTGAAAATGCGTGAATTTAAACGTTGGTGAAACGTTCCACCTTGTAAAATTAGCAGGTGAATTAAATTTGTCATTCTTGAGTAGGTTGTGACTTTTCGGTAAACCGGTTTCACATGTGAACAAACTTAAGAAATAAGTCGGCGATAAATATCATTTCAGCCAAATCAGAAGAGAGTGACGTATGTTGGCACTACACAGCTATAGCCATATGTCAGTTTTTAATTCATTCACATGAAAATATTCACTATATCAATCTTCACCAACACTTTTTTGTGTTTAATGTTTTATTTTAAACAAACTATCATTATCCAACGAATTCTACCGCTATCTTTATTATGTATTTGATAATCGGAATCTATGGACTATGCTTTTTTTGTTGTCTATAATATTTATGGTTAACAAGTTGAAGCTTATTTTACTACTTTCTATAATCATACATTTTCGTCTTCAAAACGTCTTGTGCTATCTGGATTGCTTCTTTTTCACGAGCCATCCCATGGACAGTAATATTCTCTACTGCTTTTTTAAGTCTCTTGTTTTATTATTTTTTTATATGAAACTATGCCTATGGATGCTATCAGTAATAAACACACAACTTTATCTCTAGTTTCCACTTTCTTTGTATGGTACATTCAATAGCATTCTTGGTGTGCGTTATCGTTTGTGACGTCTATCCGGGTTTTTGGCATGTCGTTCATTTCATTTGCTATTTTGACGTATCCAGCTTCAAATTTGAGGAATAAAATCATCAGGATCGTATTCAGCCAAATTTGAAAGGACTATGAAAATAATAATTACCAGCTTCTTTTCCTAACTGAAAATACGTTAGAACTTTCAAAATGCTGATGTTTTTCCGTGTATCAAGGAATATTTTTGTATTATATGAATAAATATATAAGACTATATCTTCTGGGTTAGGTTTAAATAAACGAATGTGTTGCTTCTGAAAACAAAGATTTTTTTTTGTTAATTTCTTATCGAAGAAAACATCTTATATACCCTATTGTAACTACTTCACCTGAAAACAAAGAAACGACATTCAAAGTTTATTTTTCCATCAATTCTAATCTTTGTACACACTATATTCTAATAATGACAGACTAAAAAGTTTGACATTTTTACAACAGTCAGGCAAAGCGTACTAAACTAAAAAAATATTAAAGAAAACCTATTTTCTTTACATCTCCCCCACCCAGGGGAAGAAAATTCACCTGTAAATTTTCTCTTCAGAGCTCGTTAAGTTTTTCTTCCATCTCTTCTTCAAATTTTGTTATTTGTACCTGAATTAGTTTTGTAATATGAAATAGATTCGACTCTGTTTTCCTGTGTCCTGTATCTACCTCATAAATTGTATTAGATTTTTTTTCCACTATTTTATATGGTCCAATTCTGAGCTCATAGTTTTCTTCTATTCAGTTTATTTCCATTTTCTACATATACCATATCTCCAACTTTAAATTCTTTGTTTTGTCTTTTTGTATCATAGCGCATTAATTTTGCTATAATTATGTGATTTTAAAGTATTATTAAGTGCTTTTTCTTTATCTTCGATCCAGTCACTGTTTATATATTCTTGGCGCAGCTCATTTGGTAAGATTGTAACAGCTGTCCCATATAACAAATAGCATGGTGCATAGCCGGTTACCGAGTGATTAGTCTCATTATATTTTTCTACACATTCATGTGCTATTGTAGTCCATGCTTTTGCTCTTCCACATCCATTTATTCTGCACCTAATCTTGTTAACTAGTGTTTGGTTTAACCTTTCATTAAGGCCATTTGAAAAAGGTGCATTCACTGCTGTAAATATTATTGTTATTTGCTTGTCACTAAGAAATTTCTTGAATTCTTTTGAATTTATTCCAGGATATTGGTCAGTAAGAAGCATTCCTATCTCTTCCGTTTCGGTGACTTTATTTATCAGCTTCATAAAATCATGTGCACTCTGGGTTTTTGATGTTATAATAAATGCGTACCTAGTGAAGTGGTCTACTAAATTTGGTGCGTATGTTGATTACAGTATAATTTTATTGTCCGGCGTTACCTGAACAATATTTTTCCACTAAAATTGATTGGGCGAGGGGCTCCTTATCTTTGGCCGCCAAGGTTCCCATGCTTGACGCCATTAGACTATTTTCTTTGGGGTTACATAAAAAGTATTGTATACAATACAGAGCCAACCACTCCTGAGAACATGAAGGATAGGATAAGGAGAGCGTTTCAAACAGTAAAACCAGAAATTTTAAATAAAGTGAACAATACATTTTTTTTAAAGGTTCAAATTTGTATACAACAAGATGGGCGTCACTTTGAACACCTTCTTTGAATTTTTTGTACCTAGTTATTTTATAAATCATACAACAAAGCACTTACTGTCAAAATAACAAATTTTAAATTTTTAAAAACTTTCCATCGGAGTATCATGTCATAGGTAACTAGATGTCAGCAAATAATTGAATATTAAAAAACAAATTTAAAATTTCTCGAAAACTATCAGAGTTAGATATAGGGAACCCTAATACCAACTGGAAGGTGATAAATTCCCACGTTTAACAGACCCAACAGATACAGGGTATTCCATTTAAATTAAGCCAGAAATTTATGTATCAAATGGTTAGTGTTATACTGTCATATTAAAAACACCCTGTATATGATAGCATACCAGTAAATATTGGAAACGGTAAGTTAAAAGCTTCTAGTGAGATGGTGTTAAGCAAATGTGGTTATTCGTTTTTATTTTGAAGTTATTGTATTTTTTCGGAGGGTCTACAAATTATATAAAATCGATTTATCCTGGGAACTGAACTAGATAGGTATAGGGAAATGTTGTTGAACTCACATTATTTTTAATAGTACAATTCAAAAATGTGATAAAATACAGGGTGTTCCATTTAAAGGAACCTAACTTTGATACGGCACGCTTTTTTGGAGCACCCTGTATATTCCAAAATATTTTTAAATTATAGTCCTAAGTAATCTACTTAACCCCACGTCTTATTTTTTCTAATCATATATGCCGTTAAGACGCCAGAGAATAGTTCGTTCATAGTGCCCCACCCTGTATATATTACCTATTATTATACTACTATTACCGAACTACTGCAGAAAGTAGTACTTTTCCGCACGCCATTGCAGATGGCTTCGCTTCGCGGTCGGATTATTTAAACTGTCAAACTGACACTCTTTGTAATTATGCAACAAGTTATCGATGTATAACCTGATTATTTTGAAGTACTTCTATAGTATTACTACTGATAAAACCGTTTCCTCATCTATAATACTTTGTGTACATTGAAACGTTGAAATTTCACTTCAAATTTGTCATTATTGACAATTAAAAGTGCTTCGAAGCTTATTGAGAAATGAACACAAACCGATTCAGTGCCATCACCCAAGAGAATATTAAACATTTAATACATTAAAAAATAAAGCAAAATATTTTTGAATTGAAAAAAATAGTCTTCCCGAATAAAACCCGCTCGTCAAATTTAATCACATACTTTCTTATTTTCATCACTCAAACTTGTTCATGACAAAAACATTCAAACAAACCGAATCAAGATAAAATCACTCGTCCTGGTGGATTTTATCAATCTGTTTGTTTTCATATTTTCGCCAAATATACAAGTTTTCGTGGAAAAAAAATATAGGTATAATTCATACCTCCATTATAACTCTATTCGTTTGAAAAAGCTACTGTGTTAGCGAAACGCGTCACAACTTTAAGGTTGCATATAATGTAGATTTAACAAGATAAAATTGTTTGAATGGCAATAAATTGAACATTTGTATATAATAAAACTCAAAAAACAATATAATATAATTTTTTTTTAGAGATGTATAATATGAAATTTCTTAAAAATTCTCCATAGTAATTCGTTTTTTTTAATTATTCAAGTTTTGTTTTTCAAAATCCAAATGATATGCAAAACAAAACTTGAATAATTTAAAATTAGAATTTTTAAACAATTTCATTTGAGTATACATCTTTCAAAAAAAACTTAAAAACTTTATATTATATTGTTAATTGGCAAATATTTCTTATCAAATTATATATATATATATATATATATATATATATATATTGTCCACCCTTTTTTTGAAAATAAAACAGATCGCATTACAACGATTATCATTATGTTCAACTTTGTGTATAGACTTTTAGAATAATCAAAAGGATATAACTACTGAATACTTTTATTTTTTGTCTTCACAGGAAACTCTCCACTAAGATTACGTATTCAAAATGAAAAAGTAAAACGTGAATCCAAACAAAAGCCTATCTGCTTTCGTCTGGATTCCAATTTCATTAGAATGCAGATTTTTTTGGAACTACAAACAAGTTTCAAGAATCCTTTGTAGTTCAAAGGGATAGGGTTATTTTCAATAAGTCTTGTGTTTTACGGGGATTTTTTTTTACTTTGAGAATTATGATCTTCAAAGAGGACGTGACTACTATTTTAGCTTTTTCTGATGTGGGTTGTGGAAGTATGTCATTTATACTTATTGGCCCCTTCAAGATTGTTATCAATTTTCTGTACAGTGCCTCGCTTCTTTTCAATAATATTCACTCAGTCCAGCCCACCACCGGCGCCAAAGAACACAAATTAAATTTATTGTAATGCTGGACGTCGCTATGGAAAAAAGCGCGAATAATTGAACTTGCATTTGTCGCTCGAGAGGTCAGCAGTCAACAGTCAACAGTCAGCAACTCAACTTTAAAACCCGTCTGAATCTTCCCATTCCCTCGGCACGACCCACAGACGTCGGCATATCAGCCATCGGGCTTTTTGCGCTATTAGTTGTACGGTTTATGTGAATATACCAGTAACCCCTTTCAGGTCAACAGTTTTCCCACTTTTTCCTTTTTGGAAAATTCCTTTCTTAGGTTGTTTAGTCTCAGGAGTCTATATCTCCGAATTAATCACTTCCAAAAACGATGCGTTAGGCTGTTTTCTCCTCTACAATGTATGTACATCCGAGAGATGAGCTCTTTTTTGTATGCTGTATGCCGGTGCTTCCTTTGGGAAACAATAATAATTTATTGCGCCCGAAACAGTGAGGTACAAATGTAATTATATGGAGGAGGTAAGAAAAAAATGTTTAGTTTTTAGTTTTGAAAGTGTGCGGGAAAGTAAAATTATGAAAATTTTGACCTTATTAGATAGTTTTTTACTACGTAAGTTATAAATAACTATTGTTACAACAGGTGAACAAATATTCACGAAATTTATCAAATAAACTTATTTCATTTACAAATGACTTTAAACCGTTGCCGTCACCGTGATCGTCATCTTTATGCGACCTGCAACCGATGCTATCCTCATCGACGTCATCACCAGTTCGTCATCGACGTCATCACCAGTTAACACCAAATAACTCCACTGGACTGCCAATTTCAAGTAATTCACAGAACCCAACAAATTGTAGTTTTAATATTGATATTTATAATAATTAGTAGTTTTTAGTTGAAGTTTTGTACATGTATATTGAAATAAAATAATAAAATAAAAATGGGTTGGTATAATTTTTTGTATATACGATCGTAAAAAAAATAATATTCCCAACTCATGCATGAAGTGTCTTTCCCGCCCTTGACCACTTGCCCGAACTCCACTCCGCGTATTTCGGGTCAACTGCAGTCGCATGCGGGAAAGTATCACTTTCCACACTTGTTAAAAAAATAACTATTTCCTAGTTCAAAAATTGTGAAATTGTGATTTGAAGGCCGTTTTATTGTTGGACAATCAAACAGTATGTGGAAAATAGTTTCCTTTTAAAGACTTTCACAAAATAGTACAATCCAGTTCGGAGGCAATAATGTATCCAATGCCTTTTAATGTGAGTTTAATTTTAAAATGACTGGATACACGCAATTGATCGAAAGAACGTCAACCTGGATTTTAAAAGTAGGTACGTGCTTGGATTACAAGAGGTAGGAGAGTAAGTATATACATACATGGAAGAATAACGGAACGCTATACTGACATCTCAATAGGTATTTGAACTGCAAACGTTTTTTCTGTGATCTTGAGAAAGAATTATTCAAATTGTGCTTTATATAGAGTCATAATCAATTTTAACAAAGAACCTCTTTCAACTGAGCTAATCAGAAGAGTTGACCTAACGTAATTATGTTCTCGTATCCATTTAGGAGACATTTTGAAAATACTGGATGCAAACTTGACTCTTCTAGGCATTCAACAGAGCATGTGGAGTATTAACAGGAATTGAAAAAACTTTCCTGAGGAATTATATCTGAACTTTTTCTAATATACCTAAATACCTTACTCTCAGAACAGAAATACAATTGAACATATCCCCAATGGCCAGTGACTCCAAAAATTTTATTCTAAGTTGAAAAGTATCAATTTCAGTCTTAGCCATCATCGGAAGGAAAGAACCTTTGGCGTTATCTGGATTGGAAGTCCTTTTGTACTACAGCCCGTTCACCATTGCTGACACTCAATTGGACCTGATGAAGTCAAGACTGTACCCGAATATCACTTTTTATTGTTTCACGGAATCAGTTCATTATTGAATTAACAATCGAATGTATGTTTCCCGAATCGTCCTCTGAAAAATCGCATAATTTTTGTTCTCTGTGGATTGACAAATAATACATTGGAAATGGTATATTCTCCTAAAATTTTGAATCTACTAACAACATCAATATCAGAGTATGTCAAACATCATTTTGTGCTATTAATTTTTCAAATTCTGCTATAAGCAATGCAAATAATAGCCTTAGAGTGTCTTCATGTATGAGGCTCCCATAAACCACAGTGACCGGTGAGTATCCCCGTCTCTTCTCTTATCCCGACCCTGCTTACAAGGGTAGAAACAGGCGATGCAAATCATTGAAGGGCAGATTGACAGTCAAAACTGTCAAAGATAATAGTAGGTATGCTGAAAGGGTATTGCTGACTAAGCAATGCCCAGATTTGATACATGGAGGAGCTGCAGTAGAAATATTTGGAGAATATTATGTATATTCAGAAAATCTGAATAAGCTTTATAAGGTCGCATTGGTCAGTTCAACTATCTCGTCGTGTTCAACCTAATCCAGTACAAACCAATCTGATAGTAATCTCCAGCTTCGTAGGTAGGTCTATCAAATAATTTGATAAAATTTCCTGCTCAATAGATTTCCTCAAGTGAATGTCGACTACACTATTAATACAAATATTCAACAGTAGCACCAGTACCAAGACAGCCGTCTATCATGAACTATCCCAATCGGAAGATAACAGACGTGAAGAATTTGTACGTTTAATATTTCGCGTAAATAAACAGTCAAGATCACAATATTTGTTATTTCTATCAATATTATCGATTATTTTCATTGTCCATTGAGATGGTTCTGGAGTTCGTTATATTGTTTTGCAGCGTTATTAGTCCGGTCAATTTAGACATAAAAATAGTAATCAAAGAAAGAAAATTCCGGTAAAGCCAAATTTTTGTAGAGACCTTAGGTTTACCATAAAAAATAAAGTGTCAAAAGTCCCCATCGATCCCATGTGTGCTAAGAAAGTTATTCGGGGTCAAAGGTCAAAATTTTAGGTTTTTTGGATTTTTCTCTAAAACGGTTAGTTTTATTGAAAAAGTACCTCAGAGCAAAGTTGTAGATCTTGAAATTTTCTATAAAAATGGTCTTCATAGTTTTTTTTCTAAGACCCACCATTTCCCAGATATTGCGCTTGTAAAAATCACCTTCTACATAATATACACACATATGCCACGTATATACATATTCAGGTACTGAAGCAAGCAAATGCCTACTCGTGTCCCTTCTATGTCTGTCTGTCTTGTCTTCCTCCAACATCGGCATCTGCTATTCAACATTTGTATCGAGTATACTATCAAGTTCAGACATGGCAAGGCAATCAACTGAACCCTGAAGACTGGGGTTGGAAATTGATAAATAATACTTTGGAACCGATTCAAACTTTACTGCCCCCTGCTCCAGAAAAACTTCTTAACACTATTTTTTGCAATTGCAAGAAAGGTTGTAGTGCCAAATGTGGCTGCAGAAAAGTAGGGTTACAGTGTTCTCCAGCGTGTACCAATTGCCAAGGTATGTCTTGCTCGAATATTCAATTAAATACAAGAGAGGAAGATTCATGTGATTTTGATGAAGAGACAAATGACTCATCTTCATTTCAACAATTTCTGAACATTGAGCAACAGGAAGAAGAAGAAGACGAAGAAGAAAACATGATTATTAAAGAAACAAAAAGAAATTAGAACGACAGTTAAACTCAATAAACAATATCAATAATTTTCATACTATTAAATAAGTATTGTTCCAGAAAATAACGTCTTAAAGGTTCGTGGAATAGGCCTACCGGGGAAACCACGTTAAAAAAAACGCGCCGAGTACACTACCTCACAGGTGGTGTGGAAATGTGTGCATATTATGTGGAAGGTGATTCTTACAAGCGCAATATCTGGGAAATGGTCGGTCTTAGAAAAAAAACCATGAAAACCATTTTTATAGAAAATTTTAAGATCTACAACTTTGCTTTGAGGTACTTTTTCGATAAAACTAACCGTTTTTGAGAAAAATCCAAAAAACCTAAAATTTTGACCTTTGACCCCGAATAACTTTCTTAGCACACATGGGATCGATGGGGACTTTGCACACTTTATTTTTTATGGTAAAACCTAAGGTCTCTACAAAAATTTGGCTTTACCGGAATTTTCTTTATTTCAATTGTCCAAATTGACCGGACTATATAGTCTTATGAACGTTAATAACCCACATAAGAAGTATGCGATTCTTCGCTGGTCATAAATTTTTATATCCCAGCACAACTAGTTTTAATAGTTGAACTTATATTCATGATTATTGATTTTTACAATGTTGAGTGACTTATAACGTGAAGTAGCTTATAATAGTTTTGATATTTTTCGCATGTTTAGTAATATTAACTTGGCACCAACCTCACATTTTGCTGTTGAGAAGTGAACATACATTCTACTGCCTCTCCTCATAACAAATCACGGCGTATTATTTGTCTCCAGCCTCTTAACATCTGTTATCCCCCGAATTTAGATAGTTCATGATAAAAGGCTTTCTGAATGCTGGTGATTTTGCTTGGAATAATATTGGTGTAGTCAGAATTCAGTTTATGGAATATCATTGAATATACCTACTTTATACATTACCAAATTTGTAGGAGGTCGTGAAGTTTACGACTTTCTGAAAAATCGAGGAAAAAAATATTGTTGAGCGGCCTAATCTATACCCGAATTTTCCATATTTGGACAAAAACACCTTCTATAAAACACCTAATTGCGACCTTTCCCGACTTTCTTTTCCGTTACACGATTATTAAACGTGAATATAATGGTATGCGAGTCCAACTGCACCTATTGGCTAAATAGTCCAACTACCGCAAGACCAACATAGCGGACCGTGCCTAATGCGACGAAGATACGACCTATCATTCCCAACCTTTTATCATCATCATCGTAACCGATAAATGAATCAGTTTTCCATACTAGAGAATTGAGGTGTAATTCATTCGCAATAAGTACAGATTTTGCCATTGATATATAGAGATTATGATGGATTATAATGGATGGGCATGCTCTTATGACCCAAACTCTAGAGTAGATAGAGCTATACAGATTCTAATTCACTACTTCAAAAATCTACGCTTGGTGGCGCTGAGAGTGGCGGCGCGCGCGTTTTAGGCAGCCATTTTTAGTTCTGTTGTATATTTAAAAGCGGCAGCCATTTTAAAAATTTTAAAAATCTGAAAAAAACTTCAGTGAGATTCGATCCCACAACCTTCGCGTCTATAGCAAGGCATTCAACACATGCTGCCATAAGCTCTCATGAATATTGTTAGCGAAGAAAGGTATTGCTGCAATTTGAACAGCGCGCGCACCGTACGCTTCTTACTGTAAAATGTGACGTAGTCGAGAAAGATCCGTTAGGATGATAAGGTGGCGCGCCACGGTCGATTTTATAACAGCGCGCGCACCGTACGCTTCTTACTGTAAAATGTGACGTAGTCGAGAAAGATCCGTTTGGATGATAAGGCGGCGCGGACAAAAGAAAAATTTAATAAAATAACATCGTGCCACCAGAGTGTTCTTTTGTAATATGTCTTCAGAAGAGAACAGTCATCGTTTTGAGGAGTTCATTAAGAATATTGGTAAATTAGACATTGCTTTTTACTAAGATAAAAGTGAGGTTATAAATCAACTGGAAAATCTTAGTTTATCTGATAAGAAAGTGACGTGGAGAAGTCTTCACTGGTTGTCTGAAGAGGTCCAAGCCCGTAGACTGCCGCAAACTACTTATCCGTTAAGATGTATTCAACCTACACCATGTTCAACAGAACAGAAGGGGATATAAAAAATGAAATTAATAACGTTTTCGCCATGTCATGTGTAATATTAGTGGCTGTATTTGTTTTAATTTTAAAAATTGTAAAACGAAAATTCCAATCTTCATGTAATATAAAAGTTGATGAATATACAGAGTGTTTCAATAAAACCCATGTTTTTTAAAAAAACTTTATTTATAATGGTAATACAGTATTTGAAAACCAGTGGCGGAGGCGTTGTACATTTCTTTCGGTACACGAATATACTCCAGTGGCGTGGCAGGGGTTTGGATCGTGGACAAAGTTTCCTGTTTCACACGGCGTACCATCAAATTTGCAAACGTCAATAATATGTGGAAAAATACCGAAAATGTGACATTTCTTTTGCAGAAACTCGGCTTTTTGTTGTTGTTTTGACCATTTTGATTTAACTCTAAAAGAATGATCATCGTCGGAAGCTGCTTCACTTACATTACATCTTGGTCTATTTAGAAGTTGAATTGTTTTTTCATCTAATTCTCCCGTTGCAGGGATATTATATCTTTCTTGAAAACTCAACAAATAATCCCCAAGTTTAGTCAAATCATTTTCATTTGTGTACCCGAAACGTTGTAAATACTTCATAGCGTACTGTTGGTCGATAACACATAGCGCTGGGCAGAGCGCTGCCGCTAATATAATTATTAACATGATCTTCACCCTTCTGTTATCTTTAAAAAACTAATCCCCAAACACATTATCAACAACATATATATGTTTTTTTAAAAAACCTCCCAAAGACTCAACACGTTGCGTTTGACGTGCCACGCATATTTCAGTTCAAATATAGCATGTTAAGCCCCCTCGGTATTCGTTATTTCGTAATGTTTCAACATAAGTTACTTTTAAGTCTCCCGGTAGGAACCAAAGGCGCGCCGCCTTATCATCCTAACGGATCTTTCTCGACTACGTCACATTTTACAGTAAGAAGCGTACGGTGCGCGCGCTGTTCGGCCACCTTATCATCCTAACGGATCTTTCTCGACTACGTCACATTTTACAGTAAGAAGCGTTGTTCAAATTGCAGCAATACCTTTCTTCGCTAATAATATGCATGAGAGCTTATGGCAGCATGTGTTGAATGCCTTGCTATAGACGCGAAGATTGTGGGATCGAATCTCACTGAAGTTTTTTTCAGATTTTTAAATATACAACAGGACTAAAAATGGCTGCCGCTTTTAAATATACAACAGGACTAAAAATGGCTGCCTAAAACGCGCGCGCCGCCACTCTCAGCGCCACCAAGCGGAGATTTTTGAAGTAGTGAATTAGAATCTGTATAGCTCTATCTACTCTCTAGCATGCGACTCTAAATAATTTCAAAACGTCGTCACCTTCCAGATTAGTCCGAAGACACTATGAATATAAAAATCAACGTTGAGCGATCGGTATAACGTTCGATTTGCTGACGTCGCGTGGTCATTGTCCTGAACGTCAGATTAAGTCATAAACTGAAGTTGTTGGTGAACCTTAATAGAAAAAGCTGGATAGTACCCCAAACCAACGTGGATTTAAGTGAGCACTATACCGGAAGTCAGAATAATGCTGCTTGCGTATTTATTGTTTCAGTTCAACTGCTTCAATATTTATAAATCAAATTCGGGAAAATTGGAAGAAATAATTGATAAAAATCTAAATACTAAATTATATTATTTGTAAACAACTCTCACGCCGTATGAACAATATTACCAGAAGAGGTGCCAGTCTTTACGCAGGTTTTCTATAGTTGATAAAACAAAACAAAACCCACCTACTTAATCAGAAGTAAATCACGGTGCTATGATTCAAGACTAATCAAGATACAATTCAAAATATTGTCCTTGGAACAGCTACTGGAGCCTACAGAACAAGTCCCATTACTAGCCTACAAGTTATATCCCAATAAATTCCGGTAGACCTGAGACGCAAATACCAGATGTATGCTTTTAAAATTACAGCAATCAAATGGAGCCCTGCAGTCTTTACTCTCTTCCCAACTCATTTAGATTATCTTCCTTCTAACTTAAAAAGCCAACTATCCAACCTCATTCCTCTCTGTCTGAAAAACTTGAACGATAAGGCTTTGACCTCAAATTTCTCACGTCAACCATACCATCTCCTTTCAAAGACCCTCATTGGTTAATGAAAACTCCTACCTGCAATTCTTCCCAAAAAACACTACTCAAACACTCCAGTAATCTCATTCCAATCCAAACCCGCTTTCTGGAGATAATTAACACTTACATCAACGACCAGATAATATTATACAGATAGTTGCAAAACATCAACAGGCGTGGGATCAGCAGTTGCTATAACAAAGTGAAGCACAGACTTCGTTTACCAACGATCTGTAGCTCTTTCACAGGAGAAAGTCTAGCTGCTCTTCATTCACTAGCGATATTCCCAACCATGCATAAGGATACGTTGATGATCACCGACTTACTCAGTGCTGGGAAAATTTCTAATCCACTTATATAAAAAACGTAATGGTGATGAGAATCGAAACAATACTCACCCAACGCCAATCCAAAGGCAAAACCACATAATTTCTCTGGGTGCCATCTCACACAGGTATTAAAGTAAAGGAGGAAGCTGAAGAAACTACCGAAGACGTTTCCATCAACCCCGCGGTATCATTGATAAATGTACCCCCAGCCAAGACCATGAAGACTCGATAAAAAAATACATAACCAACGAATGGCAGCATATTATATGGAATTTGAACCCCCGCAATAAACCTCGCTGAATAATACCTGATATATCTAAAACTCCTTCCCTACCAAACAAACAACTAAATGCAGATAAATGTGTATCTAATATTTCAGCCAAATGTGATCAAATTTGGTTAACAATGTTGGAAAGGTAAATTTTCAAGAATCAACGTGTTACGTATAAAATTTTATCCACAACTGTTTATTAGCATCATTAACAGTACCTATATTATAGAATGAAGAGAGAATTCCGTCCAACGTATTTTTATTGCAAATTTAAGGTACTGTGAATCATATTTTTGTGACCATATCAACAAAAACAAACAAGGCTGTGAAAATAAAATAAATTAGTTATGTCATCAAATTTTCAAAGTTGGATGAATAGAAATCTATAAAATTAAGCTCAATCTATGAAAATAAGCTCAAGCGAAGATAATGTTCCCTCGGAAATTGAAAATGCAGCTTCCAGTGTTATTTTAAATATTTAATTCTGGTATCAATATGTTCCTAGATTCCTATTATTGCACTAGTGCGGTAATATACGTCATTATGACACTGAAAATAGTGTCAAATCGTACCCTTTACGCCAGATCAGTTAACTGAACGGATATGATTTCATATACATCCTAGAATGTACTCGTATATCCACCAATCAGCAATTGCGTTTGGTACACGTAAACTCATCTTTTTTCTCAATTTGGAAGAAACGTCAGAATAACTGGTCAAAAAAAGTCCCTCCTAGAAGCACAGGAATATTGATTTACAAAAATTATCTTGAGTAAGATAATCCGTAGAAATTAACAAAAAAAAAATACTGAAAACAGAATAAAATGGATATGTAGGGGGACTCCTGACAGAGGTCAGTTTTTATCAAATTATGTAATACATTTGACGTTGAAAATACAAGTTTAATACATTCCTGGGTAGCTCAGTGAAAAGCATCACAGATTCTCACGCCATGGACCAGGGTTCAATTACCCGAGAGGAATATTTTTTTTAATGTTAATTTCATTTCTAAATATTCATTCTGCTTGATAATTGATAACAGGTATATGCTTGAAATATTTAGCAGAGTCCTACTCGCAACATCTCCTTTTAACAGTCTCGCAGATTTAAAAAAGAAAACATATACAAAATGTACATTATATAACTGTACGTTTATCACAAAAAATCAGAGAGAACAGAATTGAATTGATAAAATTATCAATAAAACTGTTGTTTCCAATTTGAAGTTATATTACAGATTATTAAACTGTTTATTTTATAGACTTTTTCCTCTGTTGGTCGTAGGAAAAATATACTGTTCGTCTCGTGTGGATTGTTCATTTCCACACCAGTTGCACAAACTACTATTATTTCACATTTCACTAGAGATATGATATACTGTGAATGGACCTTAATAAAATTTGACAACAAAGTTTTGCAGTCTCAAACTTTAAACTATTATTGATTGTCTAGTTGTCAAATTTTTTCCGTTGTGTCAGATAGGGACAAATGATTAATCAATAATCAATTAATCTTGACAACGGTTGCTGAAACGCTACCGAAAAAATTATGAAAACATTATTTCCAAAAAAATAAGAGAAAAAAGAATAAGTGATGCCACAAGGAACATACAGATGATATTAAGACAATTAGGCTTAGAATTGGACACACCATCAAAACCCACCAATACGTGATGTCCAAAGAAGTCAATCCTTTGTGCGATCAGTACCATGTTGAATCTGTAAAGCATATTATCACAGATTTTCCATATCTCACTAATAGGCGTAATTTGTGTAGTGTTCCAAATAATACAAAGTCAGCTCTTACGGACTAATTAGGCAAGACCCTACAATTGCTTGAATCAATTGATATTTATAAGCCCAAGACCTCATTTCATATTTATTATTACTTCCATATATGTATTATTTGAATAGTCAAACTATCAATGACACAAGACAAGTGGTTGACGCAACGTATGCAAGGATAAAAAAACCTTCTTCACCACAGGAATTGTATTTCATATTTCTCATGGAGGTACGCACAACACTAAAAATTTTGTGAACTCAAGCAAATTGAAAATATCAAATTCCTATGTCCAGCTACTTGTGCTTAGAAATTCTACCTGCTTTAATCAAACAACGGTAATTGTGGACTCAAAACAAAACATCATTCTATATATATTTGGCATGAAGGAATAACTGTTTGCTAGGTGTGCTGTGAGAGTGTATGTTTGCTATTTTGGTTTGTTGTTTTATAAAAAAGTGTATGAATAACACTGTATAAAAAAGTGTAGCCTGCAAATATGCATAGAATGTAGCATGGTACGTGTAGTATTTTCATAAACAGAAAAGGTTCTAGAACTGAGAAATTCTCTGAAAGGATAGCACTAAAAATTAGTGTATGTTGTGGTTTTCGGCTGTTGTTTGTTCTGAAGCTGTTTCTAAAAGAATTGCGAAGGGAAAAAGTGGGAGCATAACAGAATTGTAGTTGGGTGTTGGTTGAGCGTGGAAAGGAAATGCGCCCGGTAACTAGACCTGCCCAAGGATATAGCATATTATATGGTTATGTTTTTTTTTACCGAGGTATTGTTCAGCTCAAAAATCTCTTGATACAATCAACAATAATTGTTTGTTTGGACAAAAAAAAATAGTTGAAAAATGAACCATAATATAACAGTAAAACGGACAGCTAAAGATTTTTTTTCGTTTAGTGGGTGATGGAAGAACGGTTGATGCCTCGCAAATTGAAGATATATAAAAACTCCTTCAATTGGTCGACCTTTGAAGCACTTGATTTTTAAGATGAGCGGTTTGAAAATTGGGAAATAAGAATATATTTACAGTAAATTTGAAAATGTGAAATGAAAAAAAGAACGATAGGAATTCATTCATCCTTTCTGTTAAAACTTCCAGCAACAAACATTTTCAAACATAAATAAGAATAAACAGCCATTGATTGTAACAAATAATAAAATACAATTTTGTACATCTTATGTGATGTGAATAATGAGAAAAAAAACTAGATTTGGACTCGTGCATGAAGTGTTCCGTACCATTATCTATAAAAACATACATACATACAAGTGGGGTAATATAATTTATCAAGCTGATTGATTTCTAGATTCGCTCCACTCCGCTATATAACAAATTAAAAAACACATGAGGCTGCAGGGTGACTCAAACTCGCGATCTCCAGTATACTAGACAGGCGTTTTAAATAATAGAGTCACGGCGCCAGCTAACTGTTACCGTGATCAATATCGGACAAAAACGTGCAGGAAATTCACGTCTATTAAATATGTATTTCGTTTGCTTTTAGTATTTGTTTTAGTATTTGTCTGACTATCACGGTTCATGAGCCTAGTGAAAGACGGTCAGACAGATGGAGAGCGAAGTCTAAGTAATATAGTCCGTGTTTTACTCTCTGGGTACGCAGCCCTGAAAATTTTATATTGTCGTGTGTTCCATATTCCTTTTTTTTTCGGAGAAATACGTGATCACAATTCATCAAAATCTTCGATATTTTTGTGTAGGCGCTTACATTGTTACCTACAAAAAAGGATTTTTTCTCATCCCTCGAATTATCCCATCATTATCAATGCTGGAAGTTAGTTTAAGGAGTATTACTGTTCGTCACTTATTTCTTTCATATCAGACTGTTCGCCAGGAAGTCCTCAACGCATTAAGGAAAATCGGAATCTTCAGTGCTGCTTCATTACTAGAGCCATCAACAAGAGACTGTGAAATTTCATTTTTGTTTTCCAAAATTTCTCCAGACTATGTTTTTTCAACACCATATCATTCAGCTAGTTTCCTAACACTTTACATATTTCTCTTGTACCGATAATTTCTACCTTATCCTTTGAAGATGAACGTTATTCTTTCCATTTTGCATGTTGTGTTAACAATAAATTAATATCAACTATTTTAAATGGAAAAGTGATGGAACTATTTGAGAAACAATAGGATTCGTGAATAATATCAGGTACCTAACAAGTAAGAAGTACCTACATACTTTCATAAACATTTCACCCATTATAGAAAAAGTTTGTATGCAAACCAAAATCAAGTCAAACAGGAAACATTTTATACCTGACCTTTCGCAAATAGTTATTTAGGCAAAAATTACGAGATGTAAGTGTTTATTGCACGCACGTGGAATTGTCCAACGGGACCATTAGACTATTTCCACGAGTTGTATACAGTATTTTCCCTACGCTCATGCAAAAACGAAAATAGTAAATTATTATACATCAAGGTGGTGAAGACTAGTATCATTGACTGACTTTATTGGCAGCTTCTTGGATATCAGGTGGCATACAAACAAAATCTTCGCTATCACGATAAAATTCTATTTTGGAGTTCTTCCGATCTTGAAACTTTTGTCTTATTGACAAAACGTCAAATTTAATTATTTGTCATATCCATAAATACGCAAATGAGGTGGCAGGTTTTATTTATTTTTCCATGCCAAATTAATTGTTTTTATTTATACATTGAAGCCGTTTTGATGAGAAAGAATCGGATGAAAAATATTGTAAGGTATTAAAAAAGTTCGTTCCTCTGCTGAAGGATGGAATTCATAATTCATATCATACCTATAAGATGCATTCCAATGCGAAACTTTTCATAAACTATTTCCGTAAAATGTGTGATACAATTTCTTCCAATATTCTGCAAACTTATGTTAACGCACTGTAGGAGATACATACATTCTCGAGCACAGTTTATTGTTGAAATGTGGATTCAAATTAAATGTGTTTCTGGAAAAAATATGAAGTTAAGATTATTTTGGTTGCTGTTCTATTATTCCCAGCATCGGATTTTCCGTAAATTTCAATAGAAAAAAGCAAAATGAGAATAATGCTTTCTGGCAAGTTTCCAGAAGCCGCTTCAATGAATTCACTGTACACATCACATGACGCCAAATACTAAAAACAAAGTGAGAGCAAAAGGCACGCCTTTCTTAGGAGCAATACGACGATTAAAATCGGAATGTGTATTGTGTACTGCCAGATTTTATGCTCTTCAACCCGACGACTGAGCGGCAAATGTTCCTAACAGCATTGACTGGTTGAGCTGGAGCTTCCACAACTTTTTCAAACAATTTTCTGATAAAAATGTTTTTATTTATACAGTGTGTCCGCGTAAGTTGGCTACATATGGAAAACTATGTTAATATTGATTTCATGAAAAAAAAGGTATTCTTCATAAAAAGTTCTGCATATTCTAAAACCCAAAATTCAACCATCAGATATTAAATGTTATCAGCCGTATACGCGGTGGGTCAAAAAACATGATTTTTGTTCAAGAGTAAAGTACCTTCATTTTTGACCATATCGAAAATGTTTAATAAGAAAAGATGTTGAGGATTAAATGATTTCGAAATATTGTTTATTTATTATAAAAAAACATTATTTTTACATTTTCTCTGCGTTAACATTGAAAGTTCAAGTTTGAAAATTAATAAATTATTAATCTAGGAGGCACTTGTCAGTGAACGTCAAAACGTAATACCTCGTTGTGATATTGTTGTAAAGTTTTATTTTTGAAAGTATTTGTTTATGAAAAGGTAGAAATGCCAGCAACATTAGTATGGACGATAAAATTGAAATTGTGTTAATAGTGGGTGATGAGTATAAAACATATCGAGAAGCTGCAGAAATATTTGATACCCGACATCCAGATAAAGATTTTCATTTTACAACAGTACGAAAAATTTATAATAAATTTAGGACTTATGGAGATGTACATAATAAATTTAGCAAAAAACGTCAAAACAAAGCAGATAATGATGACATTGCATTAGAAGTAATTCTCTCGACAATTGAACATCCTGAATATTCTTTGCGACAAAGAGCATCTTCAATGACAAATGTCGTAAAAAAAACTACAGTTGCAAAGATCCTAAAGAAGAACAAATTTCACCCGTACAAACCTCAATTCATTCATACGTTAAAACCAGGAGATTATGATAGACGATTTGAATTCTGTTGTGACATACAGGGACACTTAGATGATAACCAATTCATGTCAAGACAAATTATTTTTCCAGATGAAGCAACATTCTCATCAAATGGGACAGTTTCAAGCCAAAATTGCCGTTGGTGGAGTGATACTAATCCAAATTTCACATTGAAATCTCGGGACCAGACTTCATTCAAAACAAACGTCTGGTGCGCAATTGATAAAAATCAAATAATTGGACCTTTTTTTCTCGATAAAACTTGAATGCGGATGGTTATTTGTGTTTTTAAACGATAAAATAAGTGATTTTCTTGACAACCTTCCCCTAACTGAACGTCAGCAGGTATGGTTCCAACAGGATGGTACCCCATGTCACAGCAGGTTAGATGTACGTCAATACATTGAAAATCTGTTTAATGGAAAAATTATTCATCGTTATTCGGAAATTCCTTGGCCTCCGCGGTCTCCAGATTTAACCCCACTCGATTTTTTTTGTGGGGTTACTTAAAGCAGAAGGTATATCTTCAAAAGCCCTTTCGAAATATTGACCATTTGGAGGAAGTAATTACAGACGCGGTTCGTAGTATAACGCCCCGTATGATTAGGAGCGTCTTAAAAGAATTTGTTAATAGAACTGTTACATGTATGACCAGAGATGGAGGATATGTGGAAGCATTAGCAAATCAAGAAAACAGATTTTTCATTAGTACTGATAACTACATAATAAATTATACAATTTTGTATTCGTTTAAATGCATAGTTAAAATATTACAAATTAGTGATAAGGTAATCATTTGAAAGGTCATCAGCGTTCAATAAAAATGAAGATATGTTTGTTTTGATAAAAGTACATTTGTAAATTATTATTGTCCAAGATTTATTTGATTGAATTTATGAATTATTAAATGTAATGCATTAATTTTCAAACTTCAACTTTCAATGTTATCACAGAGAAAATTGAAAAAAAAAATATTTTATTGTAAATAAACGATATTGAATAATTTACTCTTGAACAAAAATCATATTTTTTGACCCACCGCGTATACGGCTAATAACATTTAATATCTGATGGTTAAATTTTGGGTTTTAGAATATGCAGAACTTTTTATGAAGAATACCTTTTTTTCATAAAATCAATATTAACATAGTTTTCCATATGTAGCCAACTTACGCGGACACACTGTATATTAGTTCAAGAATACTTTTGACTGAATAAATAATTCCAGCCATTTTAATCTAGCGAGGTGACTATACACATCATCTCTCTGGGTATATGAATCTGCCGCTCTTGGATTAGATAACTTCTTTGTTTATTGCTTTCTCAGTCAACATTTTCATGTCTATTCTGTTTAATCCAGTAGGCTTGTCGGTATAGTGGTCATTTTGGACCAAAAGTACAAGCAATACGGATGATTTTTTTTCATAAGTACCCTAAAGTATGTAGATTAATATAAAAAAGAGTTTTCCAGTCTATCGATTTCCCCAATTGGAAAAAAAATCAAAAAACTTTTTTTTCGAAATATCATGATATTTCGAGCTGGGAGAAAGGTAAAGTGAATGTGTAGAGGAAGTGTTTTGCAATAAAAAAGATCCCTAGCGTTTTTTCATCTCACATCAATGGTTTGTCCGGAAAAAAATCGGCAAATCAAGTATGTGTTTCGCATCCGCACGACTCTGCTGAACGGCGGAAGAAATACTTTCTGGAACGCGGAAAAAAATATAAATGTTTAATCAGGATTTTTTTTCCAAATTTTTGGTAAGACTCAAGGTTGTGAATAATGAATAAAAGATTATAAATAGATTTTAACATATTTTTATTGAAAAAATGTAGGTATGCAAAAAATTATATCTTGAAATTATATATTAATCATCTTTTATACCTTTCCACTAGATACATTTTGTTCGTTGGATATTCATCTCTATATTACAGGAGTATCAAATTTTATTTTGGAAAAATAAAGAAGATTCCTAACCAAATCTATAAAAATTGCTATTTTCGCATAAAATACAAAAAATCATTGAATCCAAAAATGTATGTGAATTGATTGATTTTATGCTATATATTCTCAATCTTAGAAGTTTCCCCAACATTTTCACGCAAACCCCAATGAAATAATTTGAGTTTTATTGAAGTTACAGTACTTAATAAATATATTTTCTCGTGAAAAATTCAAGGTTCCTTGAATTTACAAGATAATGAAAAGTGTCGTATTTCGTAATTAGGAAAAGTTATTTATCCCTAAATTTTATTTATGTAACGGAGCTCCTAAATAACAGTTTCAATCCTTCGAAAAATTGTTTCAGTGCCACTTTATTATATAATATATTTTTTATTGAGATACTTGGTTTTTGATTAGAATATACAGGGTGGGGCAATCTTCTGACATCGGAGGATTACATCGTTGTGGTGAGAGATAGAACTTTATAATTTTGTGTGAGCTAATACAGTTATTGAGGGCACATTTTGAAAATACTTTCGATTCTACAGGGTGTTCCAAAACCACGTAGCAGCACAAACTTACATTTTTTTAAATGGAACGTACTATATTTTGTTAAAGAATCGAAAAGATCTCACCGAGAGCGTTACAAAAATATAGCACTCTAATATATTATAAGGGTGTTTCACAAGGATATGGCCAATTATTAGCAAAAAAGACCTCCTCTTTAACACTCTGCAAAATAGTAAATTAAAATAAATCAACAGGTTTTTGTATTCAAATGTCATACACACATCATTGGTTGTACTCAGTTTTAATTACTTTTTTTATCTGTGGCTTCTTTATTACAGGGTGAAACAAAACGCAAATCAAGCAATATCTAAAAATTTTCAAATGAATCACCCTATAAGTCTTTTTACAATTTGTTAGTACAATTGATAAACTTTCAAACGATGTAGTACACTTAGGACATTAGTTAATGGAAAATCGTAGATATTTAATGATAATGGTCAAAAACAAGTATTTCACATACACAAATTAAATGGTAATTAACTTTTACATGCCATATCTTGTGAATTTTAACATTTCTAAGGCATAAATTCTTATCGTATTTTGGATGCATCTAAAATATCTTTGACTTCTACTCTTACCATTAGAGGAAGGAAAGAAGGAATTATGTTAGAAGAAATATTTTTGTGCACTGTAAGTAGGCTAGTGTCATTATAGTACTAATAAATATAAAAGCAGTTTGTAGTCTTTAATAATTTCTTTAGTCATCACAAACAGTATATCTTAGTTATGTAAAATGCAAGCTTGTATTTTATTTCCCAACTTTTTCTATTTTTGAAAAACTAACAATTATGAAAACCAACATTTTAAGAACACTCACATTTACATGAATGAACATTGACATTCTATAAAAAGTATAGTAGTTTATGCTAAGTGTTCAAAATGGCGACCATTTACTTCCATACAATTCTTTTCAAAAACGAGGATCTTACTCTTTCCAACATAGCTGGAGTTATTGTGGAAAATGCGTTACGAATCCTTTCTTTCACGTCTTCTCTAGTAGTAGGTTCCGTTTGATACACAAGTTGCTTGATGTATCCCCATAAAAAGAAATCCATCGGTGTGAGATCTGGAGATCGAGGAGGCCACGAAATTGGTCCAGCACGTCCTATCCACCTGTCGGTAAAATGTATGTTTAACCACCGTCGTACACAACGAACGTGATATACATATGCTCCATCTTGTTGGAACTACAAGTTAACTAGGTATTGTGTTTGAATCAACTTCCTAAACACAAACGAAGAATACAGCAATATTTCTTTGACATTTATTAGTAGATACTATTTTGATAGTAGCCCACTTGATATGATCCAATTCTAATAATCCAATTGGAATTGCTAAGTGAAATTTTCGTCTTACCACGCGCTAAGAATTATTCGAGAGTGACAATATTGGGTATTTTTTATCATGTTTGGCATTTCTTAGCGCATGATGAAACGTATATTCTATTTTGTCATTCAAAAATCTGATTTAGGTATTACCTAACTTTAGGAAATGGTTGGTGGATTCGGACATTAGAGAGTATATTTTCTGGTCGGTCTTAAAAGAGGGTCATCTTCGGTTTCCATAATGGGCATACCAATGAGGTAATAATTGGAACACTAAATCGTTATTAAATTTGCTAATATGTGCCATTAAGATGTGTGAGAAATCTGTGGAACACTCAGTATTATAGTCTTTTAAGTCTACCGTAATGCGTGATATTTTGAGATTCACTAATTTATGCTAAATTCATGAAATAAACTTCAAGGTGAAAACTATTCGCGAATAATCTGCATATAAATTGAAATTAACGAAAATCTTCCATCTAACTGAAACTCATAAGACTGCTGTGATATCTTCATTATTCCACAAAACCACAGAAATGGAATTGAATATCCCTCATTAAAGGTATTCGAAGGTTTTTTCTTTTCATTTCAACTTCAATAAATGTTAAATTTGATGACAATGATATGTCAATATCGAAATAATTATTAAAATATTTTCATAATTCACACAATTTATTTCTGAAATGGTGGAATCAACTGAAAACAGTAAGGTTCATAATATTATGTAACATCAATTCTTTGATAAATTCCATCATCATCTCCCAATTTTATGGAATATTATAAATATCCAGCGATGGGTTAGATATTTTCCCGTTTTTGTAAAGTCATTGCGGTGTGAATTTAGAGTTTTGATAAGTGACATTATTGGATCTCAACGGAAGGAAAATAGAATGAGTGATAATAATGAAAAAAATGATAAATAAAGGTAATCCAGTCAAGGAGGTGGATTTTGGGTCAATTAATTCGATAATAATGGCACCCCTTGAAGTAAATTAAATTTATTGTGAGCCTTAGAAGGAATGGTGCATCTCCTATTGGGGGACAAAAAGATTGATTAAAATAAACCTACCAATTTTGAGAATTGCTTGTTTTTGTTGCGAAAAAATATTTTCCAATTTTTCATTAGATATTGTGCATGAAAATTTTTTATCAAGAGTATCCTCATTTTCAAGCGATTTTTCGAATTTCACGGGAAATCTGGTTTATCTAGGAATGGAAGATATATGGCGATTTGAAATGGGCGTTTTACTGAATAGATTGTTAAAGTGGACTATTTCATCTGAAATATCTGGGAAATAGTAGTTGACAGAAAAAAAAGGAACATTTCTAAACATAGAAAAATATTTCCCTTTTTGTCCGGATGTGGAAAAAGTATTGATTTTCGAGTACCCAAGGTAGACAATCAATTTTAGTCGCTGCTTTTCCCAATAATCCCAATTTTTTTCCTATGATACGTTTTAAGCGCAATATGACAGTTTTAAATTCGGCTTCATTGTCCTTGAATCACCTTTTTTAAACAAGAATATTTACAAGAGTTTTTTTCTGGCGTAGGTGAATTGAATAAATCGCAATCATTCACAGCTTCCAAATGAGTCGTTAAGAATCTGGATGTTACTATACAGAGTGATTCATTAGTGCGATAAAGTCCAATATATTGTAAATAGTTAAAGATATTTGAATGAAATTTTGACTGATTGTAGCCAGCCTAGAGGCTCATATTTTAAAATAAGTCGCAATTGTACAGCGTGTTCAAGAACGCCGTGTCAGATCAAAGTTATATTTTTTAAATGGGACACCCTGTATTTTACTTCAAATTTGAATTCTGCTTGACTTCGCTATTACAATGATGTAATATTGTGATGGGTTATACAGCGTATTGAAAAGTTCTGACCACTTCTGTGAAAGTGGGTTAAAACGCAAGGTCGTAGAAAAAAGTTATCTCATTACTAGTTAATCCTGACAACGGTAGCTGCAACGCTACCGAAACGTCGAAATAAAAAATGAAAAACATCATTGTGGTTTGATTCTCAAAAAAATTAGAAAGAAACGAATAAGTAATGCCACAAGGAACTTACAGAAGATATCATAAATTTGGTTCTCTGAATATTCATTTTCAAACCATTGTCAGATAGCCACTTAAATAATATGTTAGTTAGGTCCTCATTGGGAGGATTGGGAGACAAGGCTACAAAATGACAACTCTCATCTAGTATACCTGAACATTTTCAAAAGTCTTTAGTAGGTGAAAATGTCCCGGATACATTTTTATTATATAGCACATAAACTCAAATCCATAGAAATGTAAGTGATTCACATTGTAGTAAACACTCCGTCCCCAGTCATCTGTTTACGGTATTGAATTTTATTACACATACTCACCGCATTCTTCGCATGCGATATGTTTTGTTTTACCTCGTGACAACTACTATTGTCAACAAAATTAGTTTCAGAACGGCATGAAGTGAGTATTTCTTGAACACAAGAATTGTCAGAATACTCAATGTCTCACGTCCATGCTATTTCTCCAGAATGTGGGTGTTTACATAGCTGGAACGTGAAATTTGCATCTATTGAATATTTTTAATTTTAAAAGTATTTGTTCCAAATGTTCGGACAGATTATTGCAGACCTCAATCATATAATATTTGATTTTATTAAATATGGAAAAAAGACACAAAATCTTCTCAAATCACTTTATAAATCAAACAAACAGTTCACCGTGAATCTAAAGCATTTATTGGTGCTAAGTAATGATAAAGATAATGACGCTCTGGTGGAGTTCTTTACATTAACGAAAATTTACCTGTAATGGTGTTAAAATGTATATTCAAATAACACCCAATAAAACAAAAAAATCTGTTGCTGAAGAATTTTTTTTCAAGCCAGTTCCCCAAACAAACAAAACTAATCAACAAAAATGATCAGTGAATAGAGTTCTCAACTGCTAGTGGAATAAGCCCCCCGTGAGAACGACGGTTTAAAAAAATGCGCCAAGTGCACTACCTCACACGTAGTGTGAAACTTCGCATATTACTACTCCAACTTCTAGAATCACAATACCTCGGATGTGATAACTCTTAGAAAAAAGTATGAGGACAGTTCTTGTAATACATTTTATGGTCTACCACTTTTGCATCAACTATTTTCTCTGATTAAACAAGTCGTTCAAGGGAAAAACCGAAAAGCCGAAATATGTGTCCTTTAGCCTCGAATACCTTTTTCAGTAGAAATTGAATCGATAGAGACTACTGAAACTTCATTTGTTATAGTGTTTCCAAAGTTTTACCAAAGCTCAGCTCCATGGAGATTTCTGCAATTTGTAATGTCTATTCAAAACAGATTAACTAGGAATGGTCGACTTTGCTCCACCATTTTGTCAATAAAAATAACGATCAAGGTGAATAGAATAATATGCAATACTTCTTTCTTTCTTTCAATCTTTCGATTGAGATGATAAATCGTGTGTGTATTTTTCAAAAAAATCTCGTTCACGATTTGAGAAATTCCCTTCTCGATAAAGCTGTGTTCGACTCACAAAATAACTTTGAATAAGACATTTTTTCCTGAAACTCACTAAAAATTATATTATGTTAATCAACTCATAATACCACTTCCATCCAATTCAGTTACCTGGAACACTCTTAATTGAAATAACGTATTCCCTCAGTCAATATAATCCTTAATCGGCAAACTATCCAAAATTCTATTAAACTGATTGACCACAAATTCAGTTTGAATTAATTGAAACAGATTGCAGCTACTCGTTCTAAATCCTCCAAAAGTTTTTTGAATAGTAGAAGAATCTGTTTGCTTATACAAAGTAAATAATTCCATTCGGAATGGGAAATGAAATGAGATTCAACTACACTGCGAAAAGTTAGTTACAAAGTATGTCAAACTTTGAATTTAATCAATGTGGATGTATGAGTTGGATTCTAGTGCGCTTGATATACCGCAACAAATACGAACTTATACTGCTCCTAACTTTGACTAACTTATAGTATCTTACATAAATACAAATACTTGATATTAATTCAATAAATGGATTTGTTATTTGTCAAGGACAGAAAGTGCTAGCTAGGATTCTGGAAATAAATGAACGGAGATCAGATCATTTTTTACGTGCTAGTAGCCCTGCAGCTGTCGTTATAAAATGGATTTAACTGTTTTTTTTATGAAGTTAGAAAAGTTCGATTGCTGGACAATCCACAAAAACAATGTCATGTTTAATACTGAGAAATTTTTATGAAACTTCCCAAGCATCGATACACAGTAGATTATAATGATCGATGGCAAATCAATTAAATCCAAACGTGGAAAATGAAATTAATCAAGAGATATTGTGGTTTAATTCTTCCAAGAAACATAAATTCACTGGGAACGTACAAAAGCTTTGAAAGATACAGATAGTTTCATTATATCGTTGGAACTGCAGTTCTTTGCGCCAGGTTATGTTTGAGCGACCAGGAGTCGCGACGCAAAAGATCTGACCGTTACGCGTTACGTTACGCTACGTTATGTTACGTTGCTTCGTTATGTGCCTTGCTTGCGTGCTTGTGCCTCCTTAGTCTCTCTCTCTCGTTTACGAAGCAGCGATTCATAATAATATGCTCCTGTCGGGATTCGAACCCGGGCCGCCCGCGTGCAATGCGAGCATTCTACCACTGAACCACCGATGCTATATTTAAATTCTATGCAAAGCTGGTATTCGCAGTGCCGGTGATCTACTTGAATTTGTTCGGATCAATTTTTACTATTTTTTCCATAATTTTTTTTGCGCGATTATGGGGTCTAGCACATTTACTTTTCGAAATACAGGGTGTTGAAATTTTGAAAACTTAAATGTTTTAGTTCGATAACTTTAAAATGGATGGATAAATTGATTTGACATTTGGCAGGTTGTTTTTAAATGTAAAAGGGCATATTTTGAAAGAAATTGTAGTTTGTGCAACTAGTGTGGATATGATGGCCATATCGCACGAGGATGAAGTTTGAGCACGACGCCGTAGGCGGAGTGCTCAATCGTTCAAGTGCGATATGGTCAATCCACACGAGTCGAGCAGCATATTTTTTCTACGACCCACTTAAGAAAAAATCAAGAAAATTAAAATTTCTATAAACTGTAATACTTATAACTTCAAATTAAACATTTTACAATTCAATTTCCAGTTTCCACTAATTTTGTGGTAAACGTACAGTTCTTGAATGTCCAATTTGAATGATGCTACGGTTTAATTTTTTAAATATACGATGCTGTTATAAGTAGATGTTGCCAGTCGGACTCCCTCATGAAGGGTACCGTACCATTATCTATAATAATGAAAAATTTGCTAAATATTTCAAACGTCTATGGAACTGAACTATGGAATTTTGGCGATTTCGGAGCGTTTTCCAGATTTTTCTGGTACCTGCTGTATCCATGCATACGAGAGGAGTGGTAAATTCAAGAACCATCAGTAATTGAGGAAGACTATATTATTATATAGGTAGTACGCCAGTTCTTGAGTTAGTCGGACAGTTTTAGTTAACAGTTGGTAACAATTGATGAAAACGTGAATCAGTGGAGATAAATAGTGTCATATTTAAGTGTTAAGAATTGATTGGAGCCATTATCCCGAGTGTAGATGAATTAGTAGACATTGAGCAAAGTGTGTGTATATAAATTGAGTACAATATAGTGTGTGAGTGCCGAATATCTTATGGCTGGTCCTTACAACTGTGTCGAATATTTTGATAAAATCTTGATGTACCATCAACTGAGAATACTCCATTTGATCAAATCATATTCGCAAGATAATGAATCGTTCTGTACTATGCGAAAAAAGTAGGGGTGATGTTCACAATAAGTCTTGTTACAGGTGGGCAACAAGTTCTGAACAGGTCGACAGTTAAATAAGTCTCAATATTTCATCATTTGATATAGCGTTGCTGAATTGAGAAAGAGATATGAAATTCTAGTACAATGGATGAATTTTGCAATTTTTTCAGCAGATGTCAAATGATTTTCGTGTCTAGCGTACTGCCACCATCTTGCATTTTCCCAATGGCAACCTTGGTCGCGTGACGAACCACGAAGGAGCTTATTTCTTTTCGGCCAGAAATAATATCAATCTATTCAATATTTCAATTTACCACATAGTTTAAAGGTGAATAGAGAATAATGACACATTCATTGGAAAACATCGATTCGGAATCTGGGGTGCGATTTTCGAAACCATTCGGGAGTGAATCGTCTATGAAAAATGGCCATTTTCGTATGAAATTTGAATAACCTAATTCTCGACATGCTTAAACGGTAATCGTATACGAACACTTTCGTATGGTTTGTTTCGAGTGGGTTTATTCCAGTCGAATAAATGTTTTCGTGTACGGAAAGTGTGAATTTACATAACATAGATTGAAAATATTTGTGTTTGCTAGGTATGTCATCAATTTGTATAATAAATGATATACCTAATCCGTCGTATGGCAGGTTTTTATTATTCAATTTATTCAAACTCCATAAACGCTATACAAAAAGCGGAAGAGTTAGCAGATAGACCACCTAGGATTTTTAACCCATTTATTGATCCTTTTGAGGAATATTCAGAAAGGCGATTTGTGAAACTTTATACATTTTTTATTAGGAGCAGTACTGCACTGGAAGTTGAATCTTCCATTTTCCAACAACAAACAATAATAAAGGAAAAATGCTAAATAAGTAATATCACAAGCCAGTTTGCGAGCCAGTTTGGGCTTACCACACTTGATGCAGTAGTTGGTATTTGGTATATTCTTTGCATAGAACTATTGCATAGATGAGGTATATTATTTGCTTCTCAAATGTCACAAGTGACAAGACCATATGATTATGCGGTGTTGCCGGCTGCTAAATTCTCCGTTCACGAAAGTTTATTCGAACATTGTTCAAAAATACACATTCAGCACTGTATACGAAAAAATTCATGTGTGGAAATAACCGTACACGCATAATATTCGTGTGAACTCGAAAATCACACCCATGAATGTAGGTTGAATATTGATTGATTGTAGTAGTTTTATTACGTACAATACCATTGTGACCCGGAACCCACTCCATCATGGTTTGCTATGGTTGAGATTTTCTCTAGCCAGTCGCTGACCACTCTTAATATGAGCTGGGAACATTCTAAGGATTTCCTGCCTAACTATCTGAGAAGCGAAGCATGCTAAAGCTTTTCTGGTAGTTGAGTATTGAATACATAATAATATGCTGTAAACTATATAGGTAAACGGACACATTACCCACTTACGATGTTCATTTGTAAACACCTGTCGATTGCGTAGATTTCTGGTTGGAATACGGATCCAAACTTCCCCAACGATGCTGGACGTTGCATCTGGGTATAGCACAATGTACTCCAGCTTCTGTACCTTTGTCAGTTTTAGATCCGACCAACGTTTCCTGTCTGCATACCACACCCAAGCTTCTTTTTGACTGCATGCTTCTAACGCATCTCAGTTCAGGTGAATATGGTATGGTTTATTGTTGTTGATTGTGGCCAAATGTTATCACCTCTCATTCCAAAACACTGGAAAGTTCCAATAACTTGCTCTACGTGATAATAATAAAAAAAATTTTGTCTACAAATTACACAATCTTCTGATAATATGAAACGTTTGTATATTTCTTATGTTTTGATAAGCGCCCACTTACTACATTACATATTCCTTCAGCAATAAAACACTTCCCTCAAGTGAATGATGTCATTCTTTATGAAGAAACATTCGGTCGATACTTTTCAAATTGTTCTTTTTTTTCCACAGTATATCTTGTAAAATCTTGATATGGCATTGGGGATGGTACAACTATGAAATGCAACTTTTCAATGAGAAATATTCAGATTCAGATATACTCGTTAAGCGGAATTAAATTTTCGGTATTGGGCCAGTGAAAATCCTTATAACAGGATTCAATCCCATAGTTGGTTTGATGGAAAATTTCACCAGATCGAATAATCGGGCAGTAATTTCTGGAGGAAACTTTAAAGCGGGAAGTTTATTTGTATCTGCTGGACCCCTTTCAATACCAGAGTTAGACAACGTTCCTTTGGAAAGATGGTATGATAGCTTCTCATCATATCAGACAAAGTTCATAAGAGGATGGCTGGATGTATATTTTTCCAAAAAAAAAAATAGGGTAGATAAATAATTTTAAATTGGTAAACGCTGTTTCGAATTATTATTGAATTATTCAAGCGAACGTCACACTAGATTATTATCACATTTCCGAAATCAGTGCAAAAATCAATAATTTTAGGAACTTGAGTTCTATTCCGTTTCATTTGGTTTCAAAACAAGCAAAACTTTTTATCAAGCATGACATTTTTCACTGAAACAACAAATAAAAATGTCTTTCTCTCTTGAAAACCCCATCCGTGGACACAGTGTATGTTAATCTCTTTTTTTCCCTTCCATCTGATATTTACGGAGGGCCGCACTTCGGTAAGCAAACTTAGTCTTTTGAATGTATCTTTGTTGAAATTCTTGTATAAACCCACGCAGAAATTCTTGCCCAGGTTTGCCATAGCGGACTCCAGGAATAACTTCAATTATGCAAGAAATTAATATATTCACTCGAAACTCTCAATGAAAGAATAAAATCTCAACTACTACGAAAGTTCAGTCATAAAAAAATTCCGAAAAGGAAGATTCTAGTATTGCAATGAAAACCGACAAAGTCAAGCAACTCTTTATTTTTGTGCTTTTAGTATATGTCATGCAAATTAGCGTCGGTCACATATTACGTTATTGAGGCTCCTATTCATCAACGTCTGCTTTCAGTCTATTCCATAGAAACTTCTAATTAGGAAGTGGTCTTGTAACAAAATACCAAAAACATTAGTGTCTCTTCAGTTATCTATTGCCTTTTTTAAGCTGTTCGGATATTCTAGACAGGAAACTAGAGGAAGTTAAGAAGCTATGTTTTTATTGTTTTTATCGTTTCACTACTTCTTGTTTGCTAACAACACTTCAGTGGCGCCGAGGAGATGTACTTGAGAAATCAACATAGCTATTGCCTTGATAATATATTTCAACAAATAAATTGAGTCTCGGTTGTCGAGGATATTAGACACGTGTTATCAAATAGAATTTATTCGTATATAGTACAAAATCATCTTAAAATTGTGGCCAATACTCAACTACATTTTTTAATAGCATTTACCAATTGGTTGTGATAAATGCAAGCGTATACAATGCGCCACATTGTATTATACAATAGTACAATTTGTTCAATTCAAATCAATAAATAAAAGTTGAGTTGGTTTTGGGATAAATTTATGATAGTTTTCTTGAAAAGATTCAATTCATATTTTAGTATCTAAATTTTACCGACTACGGATCTGTTTACTGTACAACGGAGGATTTATAAACTTTTATCACTAAATCCTCAAGGCCAGAGGCCGAGTTAACGAGGCGTGAAGCGTTGTTTATCAATCTTGATTGGGAATTTTTGGAAATAGAAGTGTTTATCTTGTGAGCTTGTTCAGGCAATACTCGTACCCCAAATGCTTCCATCTTTATTTTAATCTAATTTTGTTTTGAATTACGCAATAAATGATAAATGCTAATCTTGTTAGTCACATCTATACCGCTCCTCCTCAACTGCTATATTTGCTAAGCGTTCTACATGTTCATTATGTCGAAGTTTTATTTTTGGAATAATATTTTTCTGCAGCCATCCCGAAAATAGAACATTCGGTATAATTTATTGAATCGAAAATTTTTTGACAATTCCAAAAACCAATTTCCTCATTTTATATCATATGAACAATCTCAGCCAATCATGTCAACCTTACACTTATAACAGACCATGGGCAATTTTCACACGTTGCTATGGATACCTTTTGATTTATTTCGATTTTGAAGTTTCAAATATTTAATATTTGGAAATGTCACTATTTGGTTGTAATTCTGTAATTGGTAAAAAATTTCCTATCCGAATAACCCTCGGACATTGATAAATGCTCGAAAATTTTATGACAACTTTCTCAAGCTTGTTGCTTGTAGGCAACAGACCTCCGCCTACGGCGTCGGTCTGTTTTCAAGCAACAAGCTTTCGAAATCTGTCATAAAATTTTTTCGAACAATTATCAATGTCCTTGGGTTATTACTACTGAAAATGAAACTCCACACAAATCGTACCGAGGGTAGCTATTTTCGGAATGTTTTGTTCTACTTTCGGGACGTTCTTTACTTTCGGAATAGTTCTTAATATCTATGTAGGCGGCCTTAGCAATGATATTCACGGAATTTTTATTATGACATCGCTTGTCAGAATAAATGTGTGGATAGTTCAATTTTCCGATCCAGATATGGAAATCGACAACAAAAGTGACGGGGAAATAATTATTCCACATGAAATCAGTGAAGCTGCTAACTGTTATAATTGTACAATTAATGTACATAAGTGATATTTATCGTATATATCCCTATTATTTTTTAATATTTCATCTACTAACGGATGCAGAAAAAATATTGCACGTAACACTACCCGAAAGTGATTTTACGGGACTCGCAGGCTTCCAGGGCGAGTCGTAGGCCTACTGCCTACTCATCCCGTAAAATATCACTTCCAGGACTTGTTACGTGAATAACTCATACTCGTGAGTACTGATGAGGAACCTGATATTATTACTGAATTTTTATGACAATGTCATTCAATTCGGGAGCTTTAACCATTGCAATTGCTTCAGTGAAGAATATACAATAGAAGTAAGATCATGGAATTTGCGCATTGATTGAATTAATATAGAACGCGCACCTTACCCCACTGCCTGGGTTGTTTGGAAGCATCTGTATATATTCCCATAATATAATTTTTATATTCTGCTAAACAACATAATTTTCACCATTTATATTACTGTGGGTGTGATTCGAAATTTCGATATGTATTAACTCTAGTGGTTTGAATAAATCACAAAGTTCATATGTATTGAAAATATGAATTGAATTGTTGTTGTTTCTGAATGCACTACATGTAATTGGCACAGTATTGTGGTTTGTTCATACGAATTCAACTCCGATGTGCTTTAAATTATTATCGTCTGTTTGTAGTGGGATTTATTTTTATAACTTCTTCCACTGCCATCTGTGTGACACATTAACTAATACCAGAATCAAATTTAGGATTTCCTATGTGCAATTTACGTTTCACCTGTGCTAAGTATTACCTAAGAAGGATGCAGAATACAATAAACCTTGATTTACACTTGGAGCAGCGATTACAATTTAAGGTGACATGTCAAAGCTCCGCAAGTTTCACACAGCTCTTGTAATACTGCTGACAACGACATTTGTCAGTTTTGTTTTTGGAACGACGCTAGACGGATAAAATTCTTACGAAAAGTGGGGACCCGACACTTTTTGATATAGGAAGCTATTGTAAGCTGTGCAACGTCGCATGTTTCTCTGTCTCGCATTGAACAGTGTGGTGTCGCGACGATTATTTTTGTTGAGTGTATACAGGTTTTTTGAAAAGAGATTATATACAGATAATGATAATAATAAATGCTTTTTTGTATTTTTAGCAAGTACGCACTATAACCTCTCTTTATTATTGTGCTAACCAAGTCATAGGCATTATAATCTCCACATTATGTGTGTTTAGCAAGTGTACGCGTCATAATTTTAATAAATTCAAGAACAAATTGGGGAGTGCAGCAATAAAACGTATAAGTGTACTCTTATAAGTATTTAATCCAAGCTTTCGAGTGAATTTTCACCCATCATTAGGGAAGCTACATAAAAATATATTGTTAAAAATTGAAATGTTTTTTAATAATTTTTTTACTTACAAACTTGTTGAGATTGTAACGTGAATATGATAAAGTTAAAAGATTGATGGCCATCAGCAACACTAAAAACTATGTCTATTTTTTAAAATAACACTGGTCACATTTTATTACTGTTTTTAAAAACTTATTTTATAATTACTTAAAATACATTAAAATTCATTTTGTCCAAGTTAGGTTATCAAACCATGTGCTTGAAATCTCAACAGCACACTGACAGAATGACAGATACTTTTTAGATTTATTATTATAGGTTATTAAGCCAGTTGGCCTTTACTTAATAATAATATAATAATAATAATAATAATACTTAATAAGCTTAATACTAATTCCTTCACTAATTAATCGAAAGGAACTTCGTTCCATCCGGGTGTCCCTTGACCTCTCAAGTTTTTTTTTATTTATAGGCTGGTTCAGCCATCGAATAGTGTGTTATTCAGAGTTTTTATGCTGAATGCGTGATTCTTAATGCCTCATGTATAACAGAAAAACGGTGTTTATAATATGCGTCATTTTTAGGTATTAAAAACTGTCAATCAAGAGTTGACGGCAAACTTGAGTAGATAAAACCTGATTTTTATATTCAGTTTCAAGTATTTAAAGTTGAATTTTTGGTAATCATAACGTGGTTCATTTTCAAAATTACTATGAAACTCAAAAATGTCAAGGCAATGCTGATCCTAACTATGGAAAATGAGAGGAAAAATGGCCAAGCTCGCGTTCATGAGTTATTTACGTGGTTCTTAATGCATAAAGTTGGAAGCTGAGAACGCAAAATCTAAACCTTGCCATTATCATAAAACTTCCAATATAATCGGAAAATGGTTATGGGAGTTAGATAACTGTTTAAATTTGTTATTGTGGGCTCCTTCACGTATAGGAATAGCACAAGAAGCAACAGATGATAATAACTCAATTCTTCTCCACAGATTTCCAATAGTAGACAAGATCGCATACGAAATAAAAATATTGTATTAAGTATTAAGAAGCAGCCTAAGGCCATCTCATTCTCGAGAGATCAAATATTCATTCGGACTATGGCATGTAATAATAAAAATACATAAATCCCTCATTGATTGGTAAACAATATCAAATCTGTTTGTAGTTGATACAATTCAAATACTGGAGGAGGAGGAGGAGGAGGAGGATATAAGAAAAAATTAACTGGATCCGAAATACTGGTAGGTACTGTATCTGATGTTCGACTGAATATAATCGGAAATTTTTTCATATTGCCCGCCATGAAGACTCAGTATATCCAGGTGTTATAAAACAATAAATGGAAAAAGACGGAGAGCTAGAATATTTTGTGTCAAAGCCAAAAACTGTCGAATATCAGGAATGTCACATAGGGATACTCTATTCAACTTTGAAGAATAATATATTATAGAAATAATCAAACATTTACCACGTCAAAAAGATATTTATCAGATATCACATAGCGGTACTCAAAATTGACGGAATATTTTACAATAATTCCATAATAACTTTGGGTAGGTAGCTACTATTGAAATATGGGACAATTTTCAAGTATTTTAAGAGAAAACTTGTGGTTGATTACTCCGAATGGGAAATTATGTGCTATAAAAGATTGTACTATGGAATGAGATAATCTCCTTATCCACTGAACAGTTACTATTAAACCGTAAAATATTTTGTCAAGTTTGAGTACAACTCAATATCCAATTAACATCTAGTTGTTGAAGGATTATTGCATTCAAATCCTCTATGTACTTTTTGAAACAAGCTCTACGGCTTCTTGAGGTCGAATACCAGTCTCGACGGGTTTTATTTACGTCAATTAGTGACACACTGCAGTTATTTGTTATATTCTTATGGTTAACAGAATTAACATAGCCTTCCCTAATTTATTGCTCAAGTATCCAATACCAAACAATCGAGCAATACATTGGTACGGAACATACTATTCACTAGCACTAGCTCTAGACAAGGTCTAGTACCGGGTGGTCCGATAAGATTGCAAAGTTCTGTATTTCGGAAACCATTCGTCGTAAAGAGTTGCGGTAGAAAATGTTATAATCAAAGTTGCCAAAAGAAGATCCTGGAAATCATTTTCCACTGGAAAACATCTAGTAAATTAACCAGTGGAAAAATATAAATATATTTTTGGAATTGAGCTTAATTCGAGAATTTTTTACTAGGCACTTTTTGACGTATTTATTGAAATGAAGCGATGGAGGGGGATTTTTTTGAATAAACAGCTATAACTCCTAAAGGACAGAACTGATTTAAAAAAACTTGGTCTAATTAGAAGAATCATTTAATGCTTCATCAAACCCAGCTTACCTATGATATGTTTGGTTTTTAGTTTTGCTTTTAAAGCGCTTATTTTGATATTATAACAGAAAACCTAACCTGTTGTTATTGTTGTTATTGGTGAATCATGAAATTTTACTAAAAAATTATTAAATTGCTTACATTCCACTCTTCTTTGCGCATAAAAAAGGCATAGTACGTATGGTAGATACTTATTTTGATACTGAGTACCTAAAAGACGCAATAGAATCCGGAATTAAAGTAGCTGACGTCAAGCGATTAAAGCGTAAAATTGTAGACAATGAATCCAAAGAAACAAAAGGAGTAGATAGACAAATGATCGTAGTAACTTTCTTAGGAAATAGGATCCCACAATCCGTTAAAATAAACATGGTAAACTTTCAGGTAAAGCCATACATATATCCGGTAGTTCAATGCTATAATTTCTTGCGTTTTGGTCATACTAAACATCAATGTGAAGGTAAACAGAAGTGCCAAAACTGTTCAGAAGAAAATTGTAACTCGATTTCCTGTGAATAAAATAGAACTCATTGTGTACATTGCGATAGTAACGAACATAAATCCACATCCAAAAAATGCCCTGTTTACAATACACAATTAAGTATTAAAAAAGTAATGGCCACTATGAATGCATCTTTCAAAGAAGCTGAAAATATTGTAAATAACCCTGCTTACGGAAAAATTACGACTAATAATCGATTTTCACTGCTATCAAATACACAAAATTTTCCTGAACTAACACAAACAACTTCAACTTCTTCTTACAGTACAATCTTGAGTAAACCCAAGCCCGCCGTACATGTACCTAAACTTAATACGAGCACATCTGCGCCTAAAAAACGCAGAAAATCTTCCCCTCCACCGTCTCCTCCAATAAATCATGCAAACAAAAAAACTAACAAACATTCATCCATACTTCCAAACCCTCATAGGGAAGATTTCAAATTGTATAAAGAGCAGCTAGCACTTCAAGTAGAAAACATTATCAAAGATATAATTCTCAAAAAAAGTAACATCAATGAGTTCAATGTTAAACAAGTAATTAATAATATCCTGGATAAATACGAATTAAAAGAAAAAATTACTATTATTAGACAAAATGACGAAGAGTCGGATTATTATTGATAAGCATATTAGAAATAACATCACAATTTTACAATGGAAATGTAGATCTATTCTTGCAAATCAAGCGAGTCTTGTAAGATATAAATTCCGCTTAAAAGGATATAATCTAGTTAGTAAATGTAGAAATGATGGTTATGGTGAGGTAGGCATTTTTGTTATTCAGGGTCTTAACTACAAAGAGAAGATTCTGCTAAATAATGCTAGAAGTATGCGCCGTATCGCTTGATTCATTGAACTTGACTATAGCATCAATATACAGACCGCCAAATGTAATGATTAGTCGAGTCCACTGGATTAATTTTTTCAAATAATTTAATTTATCTTCTACAATTTTTTGTGGAGATTTTAATGCACATCATGACATGTGGGGACCAATTCCTGATGATCGACACGGAAAAATTCTCGTAGAAGCTATGGACGACTTAGAATTAACCCAAGAGGCTCACTCAGCAGTTGACTTAACTCTCACCTCCAGCACTATGGCTCAAAAGTCGACATGGACTATCTCAGACGACACACTAGGATCTGATCATTACCCTTTAATAATTGAATTCCGGATTAACTCAACAAACTTTGCAATAAACCCCTCCTCGAAATGGAATTATTCCCACGCTGATTGGAACACTTTTCAAAACGTTTTGCAAACCGAAATGATGAAAAATGATGGTTCTGCTAAAAATTTAAATGGCCTGATAAAGTGAAAAAACTTTTTGAAATGATTACAAGTGCGGCGTCTCAATCCATGCCGGTCAAAAAGCCTTTTATAGCGATTACTCCTAAGCCTATATGGTGGGACGAGGAATGTACAACAATATTTAAAAAACGAAAAAAAGCCCTAAAAATATATAGAACTCTAGCAAATTTTGGAAACTTTTTGAACTATCAAAATGCTGCTGCTAATGCTAAACGGTTATTTAAAGTCAAACAACGGAACAGCTGGACATTTTTGAATAAGCTCAATAAAAATACCCCACTAACTGATATATGGAGATATATTAGATCTATGAACAGCAACTACCATCATAATCGTAAAAAGCCTATTCGCAAAGAGCTAATTGAACAAATTCTAAATAAACTAGGCCCTCCTTCTGCATCCAACCTGTTAAGCTGTAACTCTTTCAGTTTTCAACCTACAGATTATACATTAAAATCATTTACAATAGATGAACTAGAATTTGCTACAAAACAAAGTCGTAACACAGTCCCAGGGCTAGATAGTTTTACTTATAAAATTATTCAGATGCTGCCCTTATCGGTAAAGATTTATCTCCTATAGATTTTTAACGATTGGTGGGTGAAACAAGAATATTGCGATGATTTAAAGAATATTATAATTTGTCTCCTTTTAAAACCAAATAAAGATGCAGAGTCTTCTTCATAATATCGACCTATTTCCTTATTGTCTTGTATAACAAAAACTTTTGAAAGATTAATCAAGTTGCGTTTTGAACATTTTCTTGAAAATAGGTCTATTCTTCCTAGGACGCAGTTCGGTTTCCGAAGGGGACTGGGCACAGTGGATGCTGTAGGTGCATTAGTTGCAGATATTCAAATATGTTTTTCTAACAATCAGTACACATTATTTCTATTTATCGATTTGACAGGTGCATATGATGTAGTAGATTTGAATATTTCATTTGGAAAAATGGTAGATGCTGGTATTAGCCAAATGTAATGTAATGTAATGTAATTAATTTATTTACAAATAGAAAAATTTATATCCGTGACCATAATAACGTGTTACATGGTCCACGTACAGTTTTCAACGGTTTACCACAGGGATCCATATTAGGTCCCCTGCTTTTCAACATTTATACTGCAGAGCTGCATAGATTAGGCGGTGAAGCAATTAACCGAATTCAATACGCTGATGATTTATGTTTCTATGTCACTCGTACTTCATATGAAGAATGTGTTGAAGACTTACGAGCATTCATACAGGTACTCAAACCATGGCTAGTCAATATGGGCTTTAGTGTTTCTCCGGAGAAGTCTGCTCTGGTTTGTTTTAGTCGACATCGACTGAAAACGTCCAGGACTCTATCTCTTGATGATTCCACATTCCCATGTGTCGACGAATACAAATATCTAGGTATTATCCTAGATAAAAAATTATTATGAACTAGTCATATCAAGTACACTAAACAAAAATGTGAGAAAGGACTGAATCTTCTCCGAGTAGTTTCCAAACAAAAATGGGGAGCTGATTCAAATATTTCAATTATATCCGTTCAATATTGGATTACGGGTGTACATTTTATGGTTCCTCATCAAAAACCAATTTAATAACTATTGACCGAATTCAATACAAATCATTAAAAATATGCCTAGGAGTTATGATGTCATCACCTAATCAAGCTGTTTTAGCAGAAATGCAAGAGCCTCCGTTGCATATTTATTAGAAGGCAATACCTAGCCGAAAAGCTTCTTATTAAATATCGAACATTTAACACGTATATGGTTCAACAAATTTCAACAATAAACACTGACAATCTCATTATGCCCTACTGGAGAATAAAAACCAGTCCTCCATTAGCAGACGCTTTTCTTAATACCAACAGTAAAGAAAATCTGATCGTAGAGCAAAATAAGTACCCTATATTTCAATTCAATTATGAATCTTTATTGACTGTACCTAACATCATTTACCCCTGTTTTTACGAAATTAGTAAAATTAACCAAGTAGTTTTGAAAACTGAACTTAACAATATAGGCGACAATGTTACTACAATATACACTGATGGATCGAAATGTGATGAAGGAACTGGCGCAGCATTTTTTGTTTCAAACTCTAATTATGTGAAAAGATTTAGAATTCCCAACTATTGTTCTGTTTTTACTGCAGAAGCTTTCGCCATATCAAAAGCATTAACTTGGTGTACTTTAAATCCGATCCAAATAGCTGTTATTATGTGTGACTCCAAGTCAGTATTACATGCTATAGAGGGTTCCCCTCTCAAGTACTACAGACAAAATACAATTTTAGAAATGAAAAAACTATTAAGTGAATTAAAAACCTCGAGAAAAAGTATTGTTTTTATTTGGGTAAAAGGGCACTGCGGTTTAGAAGGAAATGAGTACGTTGACTTGGAAGCCAAGAGAGCCTCCAAAATGAACACTTATACTAAACTTTTTGTTATCTCAGACCTTTTAAATGATTCTAAGAAATATATTAGAACCAATTGGGAGCAGTTTTACGCCGATCTCGCTAAAACATCTAATAGTCAATATTTTTTTTTGCATCCTACTTTACCAACTAAGATTCCTCATATCTCTAATTTTGATTATAGAAAACAATATACCTCCATCATATCTCGTTTAAGAATGAATCATGGTCGTTTCTTTTTAAAATAGGTATTGTGAATTCTCCAGCTTGCTCCTGTAACAATGTATTAGTAGGAGACTTGAACCATATTTTCTTTGAATGCATTGAAAACAAATAGCAACAACCGAACTTTACAATTCTCTGATCGATTACAATTTTCCTCTTCCCACAAATATAACCACTCTTTTGGCAAACATGGATGAGTATGTTCTTGATGCTATAGTGAATTTCATAAATAAGTCTAAATTATCTATTTAGACATACGCTTTGATATCTCAATTTCTTACTAACTTTTAATTTTCTGTGGCTAATAGACTATGTCTGAGGCCATTCTCCACCACACACCACACACAAAACCTAACCTGCTAGAAAAAAAAAAGAAAACCGACCTGAATTGTTCTATTTAGAAAAACAAAAAGATTTCCACGATAATCGTTATAAGTTATTCTAGCGGTTTTTACACTTAATACCCATTTGTTGGTTTTTCGGAGTTTAATGGAGCGGAGAACCAGCACTAATCCATTCATAGCGGATCCAATATAATATGTGCGAAGGATTTTCTGATTTAATCCTGAAATGAAAGGAATTTAAATCATCCAGGCACAATGGTACAATATCTTTTATAGCACCCTTGAGATACTTTCAAGTGAACATTCCAAATAAGAAATATCCTATTACGGTTATAAATTACTAAGTTGTCTGGAGAGTGGATTAAAGATCTTATTAACGTTTTGTACTGGCTAGACCCGCCCCTGGGAATTTTCAATTTGAAAACTATGTTAGACTTTTTGAGAAGGATATTGAACGTAAGCCGGTCTTCCTGTCCTGAAAGTAATTTCTAAGCGGAATGATGCAGCCAACAAGACAAAAATTTTAATTACGCAGTAATTTGGATTCAACTCACTCCACTCTTTCAACGCTTTTCACTTATTCTTATTTTGTAAAGCAATTATAATTTGTGCTGGAGTGTGTAGTCTTCCAATTGCATTAGGAATTTGAAATTTATGATAAGTAATAGGAATGGAGTGAATGAGAGGTTGAATTCAGTGAACACAGATTTCTTTCCAAGTATTTTAAAATGAAGCATCCGACGGTAGAGAAACATACAGTGTGTTTCACTTATTGTCTGAACGTCTAATTTTCGACTTCCAAATGTTTATAACTTCTTAAATATGCATTTTACGGAGAAATTACGAGAGCCCGTTGATTCTAGAAATTAGTCTAATTCTATACAAATATTTGGTACTGCTCGAAAAAACTATTCATGCAATGGAATTGTTGATAATAAACTAACTAGCGGGTTTTGTGGCTGATAACCAGAAAAAAAATCGTGATAAGCGACGCTAAATTCATAAGAAAGGACCTCAAGGTGGCCGGACTATATGAGAAAATCCAGTACGATAATAATAATGGTTAGAATATACCACCAGTCAAGTCGCAAGGTATTCCAGAATTATGAAAAATATTATCAACTGATTGTTTTTTCATGGAAACATGTCGTTAAGTAACAATACCTACGATTTAACGGATGAAACGAAGTTTTTTAAAGTGAAATAGTGATAAAAAGAAATCTACTTCGGTATGTACAAAAGTTTGAATTCAGGTCCGATCTAAGAGGAAAAATATGTTAGACTGCTAGAGGAGAATTTGAGTGTAAATTAGTCTTTTTATCCTAAAATTGATCTTTAAGCGTGATGATGCAAGGCAAGCCAAACAATTCAATTACGGAGTAATTAAAATTCAACTCACTTCACATTTTTTGCGCAGTGTACTTATTCTTATTTTGTAGAGCGATTAAAATTTGTTCTGGAGTTATTTGAAAAGAATTTCAAGTAATCGCAATCAATTGAATAAGAAGTGAATTCAGTCGACAAAGGTTTTTCTCAGAGCATCTTTGAAAACAACAATAAAATTGTACCTCGATTGTTTTGATAAATCTAGGAAGCATTTTTCCAGATTTTGGTCAAAACTCGAACAGAATAAAAACGCGAGGCCTTTGGACAAAATTGTGAATTTGATACGAATCAAGATATCATCAAAATGCTGTATTTTACCACAACGTGTTATAAGCTCATGCACATCCAGCCATATATTTGTATTTTAAACAAGAACAGATTCTACTACCAAAAAGAGGGAGACAAGACTTGTTGTTCTCTGCGTGAGACTCACAATCAGATCAGTGTGTTCAGTGCCCTTCTCATTTTCAACGGTTGTGTTGCTGAAACTAACAATCCATTTTATTATTCATTTGGCAGAAATATCTAGAATAGTGAGCAATATTACTAGGACAGACCCAGGCGAAACAGTTCATTAGAAGACATTTGCCAACTTTCACGGCAAACCTAATGAGCAAAAACAGAAAAACTGTCATATCTATAGTAAGTATGTTAACAGGGCACTGTAGGCTCAGGAGTTACGCAAAGCAACCGACGCTATTACCATAATGAGATTAACAATTTTATTCTTCAATCTAGAATTGTTTTTCACTTTTTAGTTCGTTCACCCGGCGTGGAGCGTGTCATTTTTTTAACCATACTTTATATCTCCAGAGTTGCTGAATCGTACTTGAAGGAAGTTGGAGCAGTTTTAAAGCTGTAGTTTCTGGAATATACCAGGAGTTAGTTGGATATATAATAATGAACTTCCAAGTCATGGGCTGATGTCATTGATAATTTTTTACTGGATATAGTAACCAATCAAATTACTGAATCTCAAGTCATGTGTAAAATTTCATCCAATCACCGCTGTATTACAGCGATAATTTTTTACTGAATATAGTAACCAATCAAATTACTTAATTTCAAGTCATGTGTCAAATTTCATCCAATCACCGCTGTATTACAGCGATAATACCCTACATGTGGTGTTTTCAGTTTGGTGTTTATGTTTTATTAAAAATTAATTAAACGTCAAACTGACAACTGGATTAAAAATGTCGGAAAGATTTGGTATTGCATCTAACGATTCAATTAATTTACCATTTATTGTACTTTTCACAACTGTAGTTTTGAATAAAAATGAATAATTTTTTATTAAAACTAATAAAGTTTGTATTGAAAAGTATTATCAGATTGACAATCAATTTTTTGATATCTACAAAGTAAAAAATTATCTTATCGAATACTCCTCGGGTCTTGATAGATACTCAAAATTTTGCCGTAGAGAATCCTTCAAGCGTGTTGCTTAAAGATAATAGCCCTCGGCCTGCGGCCTTGGGCTATTATCAAGCCACACGCTTTCAGCATTCTCTATGACAAAATTATCTCGGTATTATCAAGACCCTAGGGGTATTACTACTGATAATACCCTACATGTGGTGTTTTCAGTTTGGTGTTTATGTTTTATTAAAAATTAATT
>CAJUYG010001315.1:49542-78102 GCA_910591675.1 Galerucella calmariensis
ACAAAATTATCTCGGTATTATCAAGACCCTAGGGGTATTACTACTGAAAATACATTTGCTGCTCATTCAAATTTATTTGAAAACATTATGGTAGCCCATTTAGGAAAGCAAAGAGAACGTTTTTATCGAAATATTATGAACTTCGAACAACGTTACCATAGCCTATACAGTGAAAGTAGGTATGACGGGAGAAACATGAAAAACATATTTATGTGTGTGGTTCTATCCTAAAATGAAAATTAAAATCAGAGATTTTGGAAAATATCGTTGAAACGGATATGGATACAAAAGCCTTTTTCGTGCCATCTATTTTTCTCCATTTAAATAATACAAACTTTATACTTCAAAGTTGAATTGAAATTTTGGGATTTTATATGAAGAACATGTAATTATAATTCACGCTAATGGAAACAGAGGTGAAGTGGATAGTTTCGATGAAAGAGTACATAAGTGAATATGGGAACCAAGGATTTTATGTGAATGCGTTGTGTGCCCAAACTATTGTATCTTCTATTATGTGGACCAATTTGATTTTCACTTGGAATAGGAATGACCACAAGAAAAGACAAGGTATCGTTCCTTTTCAATCTGGCAAAATATTCAATTTCACTTCAGAATAGATTAGATTTATATGGTTTATATAAATTTTCCTTGAATAAGATTTATTTTGCTTTCTGGACCCTATAACATACCGGTATTCGTTCCGTTTTAAAATATTCTGTACAGTTTTTCTATCCATGTTGATCTCTTCATAAATTTGTCTTGAAGAACATGGTCGTTCAGTTCTAACCGCTAAACAAACATTCAGTTCTTTATATTGTCTTTCATCGTTGATTGGATCTTAAGATGATTCTCGACAATTTGAAGCAGATCCATATTTCTCAAAATAATTAACGATCCTAAGATGTTAAAATCGTGATGGTATTGAGCGATTGTCAAATGTCACAAGAAACAAATTAACTATTGCACAGTTAACGATAACGAGACATAAATATGATTTTTCCACTACTAGCTGTCAAGTTAACAATTATTGCGTTTCCTAGCCAACTGAGAAGCTGAATTTCTCTACAAGGTGATCATTTGAGTTCCGGCTCATTTGAGGAGCCCATAACTTGGAAACCGATTAAGATATCGAGAAGCGGATATATCTGAGCAGCTCCAGAAATAAGACACTTTAAATGGAACACCCTGTACGTTTTCTCTACCGTCGGCAGTAGCTTCTACTTCACAAAAATACACAATTTAAACAATTTGAGATGTTTTTAGGAAGCAGATTATCAAGTGATGGTGATTAGAATGGAGCTTGATGTGAAAATATCGATGTACACTGCTCCTGTAGATAATGTCGCCAACCACCTCCAAAAAGGCACGGGGTGGTGATTTTTTGTCGGCGTTTTGGATTTTCTGAAATTGAAAAATATGGTGGATTCATTTGAAAAATAGATTATTGCAGGGTATTGGACAGAAAAATGATCAAAATTCGACAAATGGCGTTCATTTGGAGAAGCTTTTCCGTTGTTGACTGGAGTTTCCTCTCCAAATTGTTCAAAAAACAATACTTTTTTTAATTCTCATCACTCCGCTGAACTGCTGAGAGTTATATGTGAAATAATTGTCTGGAAATTTGAGATCTATTGGTTCAGCTAATTGCGTTAAAGTTTCAGAAGTGGTGTATACCTACATAGTGAGTTTTCTGTTGTTTAACTCGCATGGTATCATCTATTCCAGGACCATGAGTGGGACCTTCTGCTGTATCAGTAACTTCTAATAAGTCCAACTGGTGGTGTCGTCGAGCCATTATCTATTCTCGCATGCTTCCATGTGCTCTGCGTCCTATCTCTTGACATAAGCATAAGTTGGGGGGCCTGATATATCTCTGGGAATATTGAACAAATTGGATTTGAGTTTTAAGAGAATATACTTAAATATATGTACATTCCGAAAATTCGAAATGCAAGAAAATCGATTTTTCGAAAATTCTTACTGCGTATAACTCCTCAAGGAAGTTGTTCATGGATTATTATCCTTGTTGTACTTGTGTGAATCGTCTGCTCAACTGAGCTTCTTCGCAATCCATATATAGGCGTACACCCAACACAGTAGTGGATTGCCTTTGATGCGATAATTACGGTGAAGCAGTGTCAACTTGGTTAATACCGCTAAAGCCATGACCACACCAAAAAAGCACAAAGGAACATTTTATTGCTGGTTGCCGCAACCTGTTTATGGAAACAGAAACAACAGCAAAAGTTCCGTGAACATTCTGTCCACACCAAAGTAACTCAATCTTGAGAACGTTTCCTTGTGCTGCTGCAACAGGAAGCGTTGTGTCTACACCAGAGCAGTGTGTGATCCTAGTTTCTAAACAATGTGGTGCGACGAAGATTCACAGGCAGCAGTACCTGCAATTGTGATTATTTCACAAGAACAGGGAAAACAAGTCCGTAAATGTTGGACTATACCAAGTCTTTTGGACACAAATTCACATGGTATCATACTTCTTCTAAGTTCATTGAAGAAAGATGATATAATATCGGAATCTATTGGAAATGGATATTTATCAATAAACTGAATCAAGTTGAGCGATATTTTCGGCAACAACGCGTTGGCTACACGACACAAGTTTCGAGTAAGGAATAAGCAACAACATGTACACACTTATAAAAACTCCGTTGAGAAACAAAAAATGTTCACCAATTTTCCTATATCTCCTTTGATCTTTGCCGCTAAATATGAAAACAATCAACTTACAGGAAGTTTTATTGCTGCAACAGTAAACAATAAGGAACCTCAATATGGTACAATGACTTAGGTCAAGTGCCCGGGCTGTTGAGCACAACCCAAACGTTTGAATGAATGAATGAAAGGAACCTCAATAAACTTTTGGAAACATTCAGAAACAAGTTCCAGGAACAAGAAGCATGAACATAATGCACCTATGTGTTGCTTTCGGTGTGGACGTCGCTTAGGAAACACCTTCGTAGAGTCCGTGTGCAGCCTGTATAGGAACATGTTAAACCTCTAAGTAGCAAGCGTCATACCAATGAGAACGACGAAAAATGTCACATGCTTCCACTCAACACTTTATATGGATCCAAATCCAATCAGCCTTTACATCACTTTCATTAAATTACTTGCCGGTAACTATTTATCGCCTTGTACCTACGGAGTATTGATATATTTTTATGAAAAAATGATGGAAGAGACGAATGATCACTGAAACTTTAACTTTGCAGTAAACATTTTGAAACTTAGTCCAATTATAAAGTTCTCAAGATTGTTTCTCGGAGGGGTAGGATGGGTGGTCTATTTTGATCAAAAATCAATAATCATGGTTAAACATATTTAAAGTCGAATAAATACGAACGACAGGTGTTTTTCGACAATTATTTTGGTGCAATGAGGCTCTAGGAAATTGTGCAGCGTTTCTAATCTCGTTCATTGTTTTTCACAAATATGTGGTTTGTATCCTTGAAAATATACTCGGACCGATCAAGTTCCTCGGCCATTAATATTTCCGAACTGATGATAACTTCTGAATATACAGTCCCTGAGCTAAAACATTATACCGTTCTTGTGTTATTCACAGCTCCTGGCAAGACTAACGTTTGAATAAACCATTCTCGTTAACCAGTTCCTGGAAGAAACTTACCTGGAGTGGAGGACCATCTACCGAAAATGCACCTCCCTGTATTCATTACTAATGTGGAAACCGGTAGTTATTCCTAACAAACAGAAAAGTGAATAAAATCGTGAGGCCTCGCTTTTTCTCAAAAGCTATACTTATCTCAACTACAGTGTACCTTTGTAAGTATTTTTTCTCTGCAGGTAGCAATTAATAGTTAAGAGCCAGCTGATTTGTAGAATATATTTTTTTCTGATTTTTCCATATAATACTTGCTTTTCTCTTCAATTTCCATTAGATAACAAAGACCTGAGAATTGGCTTCGTTATCTCCAAATTTGAAATTAGTTTGGCAAGAACCCACAATATTCCCAATTGTTCCCATAGGGCGACGACCCAGTTGTGTAATGGAATGCCTTTGATGCGATAATTACAGACAAGAAGTGTCGAGCGTGGTTAGTACTTGGATGGGTGACCATGCCAGGAAAAACCGTCGTATAGGACCCAGCCGACAGCGTAGTAGCATATCACAGCTCACAGGCATTATACCAATAAGCACGAGGTATAATGTGGATATGCTGTCTTTCGGAGAAGACGTGAAACCGAGGTCCCTACTCAATGGATGTTGGGATCGTTAAAGAACGCTACCACTAGCTGGAGCACTAGTGGCTCCGCCAAAATTTCTGGTTAGGGGTAGAGTGCTCCCGGCGTCGGAGATTAGCCTCAGTCGCAGAAATAGACGACGTTAAATAACCGCATAAAAAAATAATTGTTTAATCACCGAATTCCATAGAACGAAGCGAATGAAAACTAAGTGAACGTTTTCAAGCTCAAACTACATCATATGGTCAGTTATACCCTTAGTAACCGAGTTAAGTATCATTTATCAGAAAATCGTTCTTTAACAACTTAAATTAGTCTTATGAGCATTTTAATAGAGCTGCTGGATTCAGAAAAAACTTTCTTGAGTTATTTCTCTGTTGAATGTAACTTATTATTGATAGAAGTTGAATATTCTTTTGAAATGAAGCAGTCTTCATGAATTTTCCCAAAGTCGATTACCAATTTTATCTTTGATTAGATTCACTTCCATTACTTTGAAATAAATATCGACAAAGACCGTTGAATTTAATTTTGCGAAATAAAATTGGATTAGCGGTCCCAGCTAAAATCAACTGAACTGCAACACATTACTCCCATTTAATAAAACGTCAGATACAATTAATTTTAGGAAAAATGATAAGTAATTTGATTTGTCACTTTCGAAATTGCTTCAGTTACTTGACATGTCATTCAGTCACTGCCAATGTTCGCATATTGTTGCTTTCAAACTGGCGAATATAATAGTTGGCGCTATATCAAATGGAAAACAGCTTTGAATAATATCGAAATTGATTTTTTCCGGATTATCAATTACTCATTATAGGTCAAGCAATAGAGCATGCAAATATAATAATTTTTGACAAAAATCCTGGTAGAAAACGGATGGTTAGGTTAGGTTTTGTTTTTCATAGATTTATTATATTTATTTGGAACGAAAAAAGACTTATTTTCGTCAGTTTTTATTATATAACGTGAAAAGTACTGAACTCAATACTATGTATGGATAAATCATAGATAATTGAAATAAAGATATAATGAGGGACCAAGTCAATCGGATAATCATTATGGACCGAGAAATTTTGGAAAACTGGAGATTCAATAGTTTTTTAAATTTTGAGAAGTTATATCATTTCCCAATTGTGAGAGCTGGAGCATAATACAAAGGAAAAACTTCACATGCGTATCATATGTACGAAGATCAGACTTCAGGCGACGGTTTTATCGCTATCGTAATTTTTTGATGCGACCTTTTGCCGCGTGTCTGCATGCGTTATCAATTGTCCGATTTGGAATTTTGTAACGAACTTCGAAATAATAGATGTAGAGCGACAAGATGTATATTTTTGATTTGTAACAAAATGACGCGAAGTCGGCCAAAAACACCACCAAAAATGACTGGTTATGCCTAGTGCCAGTGTTCTTGTGTATCTTTGTCATAGGCAAATCAGACTTGGAAACTGTTTTTTTCTGTTCCTAAATGCCATTTGACTGAGCAAATGGTAGTTGATTAGTTAAATAGCATTAGCCCAAGCCGATTCCAGGGAAATGGAATTTTAAATTTATTAATAAAAATATGATCCAGTCAAATTATCAGTTTATTCAAAACAATAAATGAGTACAAAACCCTATGAAACTGAGCAAACGTAAACATTTCTTGGAATTCCATCTTTTTTATTATAACGTTCGACATTTTCTTTTACCTAATCATTTTTCCATATTTCGTATAATAACTAGTGAAATATTTAATTCATCTAACAAAGTAGATGTTAATTTCCGCCACGATATTAGCATGGTCACAAAGGCTCTTCATATTCAGAGAAGTAGTTGCTGCTTCAACTTCAACTATTATCTTTAACATCTATTAACAACACGCTTCACTGAAATGACAATTTCTCACAGGAGGCTGTGATGAAGTGAACACTCTAATTATATCTCTTTTCTAACTTCTGCCAATTTCACAATGATTGGTTACTGTTTTGGACCAGCAGATATTTGCTTTGTGGCGGTTCAATTATATTCTGGTAGCAAGGTAGTAACCTACTGCCACTCGGGAATTTTTCTACCCTCCTATATATTCGTTGTGTTGTGTTGTGATTTGATATATCATTACCGAATTAGATTTGAATAATTCATTGTCTAAGTCCTAAATTCTGTCACTGACTCACCCACTACCCGTCATTAAAATTCTGAAGTAAGTACTTCAAGCGAACATTTATGCTCCAACTTCCAAATACAATATGTGTATCACCCATGACGCAAGGAAAAACTGACTCCTGATTCGGTTTTCCAAATATACGAGGTGTCCTAGAATAATTACGCCTGGCTTCAACTTATAAGCGAATAGGAATATTTGCATACCTACTTTTCGATACCAATTCAAAAACACGACTTAACTCGAAAAATTATCTCGTGAATATTTACCCTCTAGGCGGGAACAAACTCAACTCAGGTTTACCGTAAAAAGTTGAAAAATATGTGGTGAAACAAAATTATTCATGACAGCATCCAGCCAACGACTTTTTTTAGGAATTGTTGACTGAACAGTTCATTGAGAACATTTTATGGACGCTTGAATCAAACAATGAAAATTATCTGGAATAAATTTTGATACATGGTATTGTTAAATGTAGAGGAGTGGTCACTAGAAAATGTGTGTTATTTGCTACAGGTTAGGTCGAGCCATGTGTGATGTTGCATCTGCTTAGTTTCAAGATTCAGTTTTCTGATGCTATTTTCATTAAACATAGCAAAAATGTCTCGAAGCACGTATAATATATCTCTATAAACTTTATAAACTGACAGAACTGATGAAAAATTGAGATTATAGACCCTTAAGCACTCAGTAATAATGGATATAGTGAACTTAATAAAATTCTATGAATCAGGTTCAGTCTTGGGTATATCAGCTGAGCAGATTATTGATGATGACATTCCACTTCGTTAAGATGGATGAACATCGGAAAAAAATATAGCTCATCTCTCCCTCGCCGCACTCCACAATTAACAGCACTACAAAGCGAAGGAATTCTAGAATCATATACCTCGTAAATCATATACTGCAAAAGAGATTACCAAAAGAAACACCACAGGTAATAAAATTCACAGCCCTACGGATAGTAGACAAGCACTACTAGTCTTGAACAGACCACGTATTACATCAGGCCTAGTACTAGATTGTCACCTGTCCCTGATCGAAGCCTGTAGCAACAACGAAGTCACTCTAGGATGTATCAAGGGCCACAGTAAATCGAAAGGTAACCACATTGCCGACTCACTAGCCAGAAAAGCAGCCTTCCAAAAAGTCTTGGGACCTGGCACTTTCATTGGTCTGTCGGCGTCGGCTATGATTGACCTAATAACGTAACACTCCCTTGATAAGTTTAAGGGGAGATGGGACGATGCAGAAGGTTGCAGGCTTGCCAAGGAACTGCTGCAGTATCCGGACAGCAAATTAGTCAAAAAATACGTGACTATGAACAGACTGAACCTTCAAAGAGCCACGGGTATTCTGACCGGTCACTGCCACCTACGAAAACACCTCTACAGACTGGGTCTGTCTGACACTTCACTCTGTAGGGGATGTGAACAGGAAGATGAGGCTGTCGAACACATTCTTTGTACACATTCTCTGTATTCGGCGAGTACAGGCTAACACAAGCCAGCATGAGGGAGCTTACTTCCGGCGACTTTACCGCATACTTCAAACAAGTAGGCTGGATGACGAGCCAAAAAAAGTCTGAACCTCAGAAGGATGCACAATGGGCCAATTGTGGCCTTAGTGCTGTGGGGTCACCACAAATTCTCACAGATACAGACCTCGGAAAGATTTCGTTGGTTTAAAATAACTTGCACACTCCATCTTCAGATCCCGTCTCTTCTACAACATTTCAAAGCTTTAATCTATCGATAATGGAATAAAATAACCTACCCAGGAAAGGCAGTTTCGAACCGAAGGAAATCTGTGAAACTCGCATGAATCTTTCATATTATGTAGAAAATAATAAGCCCATTATCTGATTGCTGATACTATTTTATACTATTGATCGCCAGTTGATACTAGATAATATTATTAACATTGGAACAGGCAAGCTTCCAATCAATTCGACAACAGGAATGGTTACGCTTATTTATAAAAGAGGCTATTAGCTTGATAAAATATAAACAATTACATACCTTTAACTGTTCACTGGGTCATAGTAAATAAAAAAAGGAATAGTAGGCTCACTCTAAGCTCCTCCCAGCTCAATGTCTATCTCACTCGGTCTCCGTCTCCGTCTTTTCTGGTATCCTGATGCTCCCAATCGAGCGATAGACAGATACCGTGTGTCTTTTGTAGTTTGAATGTAAGAACGGAATTATTAGTATACCGGCTGGACTGTTTTTGGAGTGAATTATTTAATTATTACTACGGTATATTTTTTATTGAAAAGAAAATGCCACGAGTGTGTTGTGTGGAGTTTAGATTCTGCCCATAATTAACTGACGAGGATATGTTTCCAAATAATTTTGAGAGAATGAAAGTAAAATATGCTGCTCAGATTTTGAGTCATTCTATTGCAGTTGCAGTTGATTTTGAAGTTTTGCCTGCAGATGCCAAGATAACTGCTAAATTCATTGAAACAATGAATGCTGTTTTCGATTCATTAAATTCATGCTCTTTGAATGGTTTCAATGCATACATGGGTACCCAACAACAGTTTCAGCTATTGGGAGAATTTGAAACTTTACTGAAAATTTTGCGTGTGGTTAACAGTGAAGGAAAAAATTTTACTAATAAAATGAAATTTATATTTGTTTGGCAACTTAGAATTCAATCAGTTGAAGTTATTCATTTGGAAAATGTATGCCGCAACATTCCTGCGACATATGTATTGCTTTTAATGAACAAAATACCTCAACCAAAAAATCAACTTTTTTTTCTCAGACAAAAGCCTATGTAAACAAAACAAATTTTCCATTTGGTGTGCTTAATTTACCTAGTCTGAATTTTGTTGAGTATGTTACTCAACTCGAAAATATATATGTAGCTAACTTCAATAAGTGAACATGTTATAATTTTATCGGAGCGACATTGAAAGATCTTCTTAAGAACGGATCATTCACGCATCCCATTGGAAAATTTCCTTTGAGTTATTTCTTACTCCTGTATGAAAGGGTGCGTTTATATTATATAATTAAATTTGCATATCGCGACATGAAAAATGAAAAATCCCATAAACCCAATACCACATTACAACTATCACAACATTTGTAATTATCAGGTACCTTTTCTTTTGCTTCATTTTATGTTCGGTCTGGGACATTGTTTTTATATGCAAAACCAATAATTCCAATGTGTGTAAAATATGGTATGATTTTTGATGACTTTAAAATTGTTGTTTATGTTTTCTATTTTTATATTATAAGATATATTTTATTTGTACACTTTGACGAATTATTTTAATTATATAACGTAGTGAAGGCTATTCTAATGAATGATTCTAGTTGATTTCTTATAATTGAATACAGTTAAATACATAGTGGAAAAACTTCGTTTTTTGAAATAAGTTATTTAGCGAAACGTACACATTTTTATCAGCCCCCATACCAAACACTCCATTTATAAATCAACAAGATATTATGAAGATAGTAATTCGCGCGACCTGTATACACGACACACGTGTGCTTTTACGATCGTTTTTCGGCAAGTCTTTAGCAGCGCTACATAAAAGAGCAAACAAGGAGTGAACATACTATTCTTTTGTTCATATACTATGACTGGGTGCACTTTCATTTCATCTTTCTGAGACGTTTAGTTCTGTTATCTTCGAAATAATTTTTAATTGGGCTTGGTCTTCCTTCGTGGAAACTTTTTCAATTGGCTTGAATGATATGTTCTAGGCAAAATATATTAATGTCGGAGTCGGAAATCAATTTCCAGCTTCTCAGGAACCGATCATGTTACTTGGAGCTTTATTCTGTGTTCTGTGATTCTCTCAGTTAGCGTTAATAATCTTACAAAACATATAAAACCAGTGGTGAAAGTGAATAATTGTAACATTCTAATGACATGCGAAACGGAATTTTCAGGATTCCATCTAGATAATAATAAATAATACTTGGAATACAAGTATAACGCAAGTTTGTAAGAAATTGAGTAGCACCAAATTCCTTTCTTTCAATTGGAGAATGTTTCCACATTAGATCAAATAATCAATGTCCATTGGTCTATTATGCCATTCTCAAAACACACATTTCATAATATAATGTTGTGGCCTGGAGTGGAGATATAAGTGTCTCTAGAATATTTATATCTCAATTCTACGTTCAATAGTCAAGCTAGATAGTGGGCATCAGGAAATAAATCTCTTTGTTCAAGCGATAATTGGAGAAAAGAATATCAGTTGATGTTTCTACAGCATTGACGATTTTTATATGTAATTTTCAGGTTAGTATATCCAACTTGTTGTATGCAACTAGACAAACCAACCTTAATAGTGATTAAAAAGGATGAATAAAGCATAATTATTTTTCATTATTCAAATAGTCCCAGAATTATACAATAAATAAAAACTTCTGATTCAGTGTATGAACATACAATCGAAACTTATTAATAACTTGAATAAGTTCCGTTCCAACCATACATAACCTAATCACCCAATCATTTCTAGTTTTTTTCTAGGTAATTATCTGGGGTTTATATCTGTATCACTTGTATAACTATTCTAGCGTAGAAGAAGAGTTGAGTAAAAGAAAATAAATAAACTTAATTTGGCATTCACTGGATTCACATACTATTTCAAGTGTTTGGCAGCACAGTTTATCTATGACTTGCAAGTACATTTATACTGAATAAAGTATAGAATCCGAAGCTCCACTAGAAAAATAAGTTTGAATTCTATTAGTACAGGGAATGAAGCTCAAAAAAGGTAAAACCTCGCAATTTTTTCGTCCAGCATGGATTGACTTGAAATTTTAACAGGAGGTAGGTGATAGCCAAAGGTTCAAAATCTATATCGAACCGAAGGGCGCTAAACGGTTTTTAGGGGTGAAAACTACCCTTATTTGTCAAAAATCATAAAATAACATTTTAAACCTGAAAATGGGTAAGATTTGGTTTGAAAAAGTTGAATAATGATTGTTTTGAGCTTTGGAATACAATTTCATCATATTTCAACCCTTAAAAAGCAGCCCCTGTTACAGCTTAATGTAAAAAAAATCACGAATCCTGAAAAAATGATTTCGCCTCTGATTGATTTGCATAAAAATTTGGGATTGGGCTTAACTCACCCTCTGCTTTATATATCATGTCATGCCGACGAACCCTGATTGTTTTTCAGGGGTGAAAAATACCCCTAAATGTCAAAAATTAAAAAATAGCATTATAAATCTTAAGATAGGTGAAAATTGGTTTGAATTAGTAAAATGATGAATTTGTTACATTTAAAAATACAATTTCATACTTTTTCAACCCTCAAAAATCAACTGTTATTAGTGTTATATGTAAAAAAAATCTTTGTGCCAAAAGAAAAATAATTAATGCTAATAGGGATTTGCTTAATAATTCTGTTGTAAAAAAAATGTGTCACGTGCACTAAGTAACTTTTCAACCTTCAAAAACCACCCTTCACAACATTGCAATTTTTATAAACTATTGTAATAGATATAAATTGAAATAAAGTAGACCTAAGTACAAAAGAAAATTTATTAACATAAAAATGCGCTGTATTTTCATATAAATTAACATAAATAAATGATTACATTCACAATTACAAATACAAATATGATTTTCAAATATCTGTATCATCAGTTTGATCTTCATCGTGGTCGATGTCATCTTCATCTTCTTCGATCACTGGTGGACTTTTATTGCAGTCTTCACCTGAGCACCCAGAACATTTCGTATATATAACGCCCCACTGCCGAATAAACCGGTTTTGTACATTATTATGCTTCCAAGTGTACTATACTATACTATTGGCATTTTTCGAAAAAGAAATCGAGTGGTTTTTTTAACGTATTTCCTTCATTTTTGATGATAAAAAGTTTATACAAAAATGATTTTGTAGGGTTTTTCGAGAACTACAAGGATCTGTGAGTTAAATCTCTTCAGACCCTTTCGTTTTTAAATGGGGTGAGTTTAAAGGGCTGAAAAAAGGTGGTGCTCGTGCGTAAATAGACGTTTTAAACGGCTATATCTCGTCAAATATTAACTGTACAAAAAATCGACTTACAGGAAAATTTTTGTCATAAAAAGCTACAATTTCGTTTTTCAACTTTGCTTGTACCTCTAATATTTTCGAAGTTATTTTGAAAGAAAGGGTGAAAAACACAAAATTATGAAAAATAACTTTTTACTTTAAGCCATAATTTTTCGAAAACTATGAATTTTAAATTGGTCAAAGTTTTTTGACATATCAACCATACATGTACAAAGAGAATTGCACAAGGGTAAAGATCAATTTTAATTAGGGGGGAAGTTTGGGGGTTATTTTCACCGATTTTTTTTGTATAAAAAATTCAGTACTGACATTATTTTAGTCATAATTCACTCAATTTTGATGCTACAGATCTTTTTTTTGAAAAGGAAGGTCTAATTATTCTCTTTGAAAAAGATTTTATGAGTTTTTCACGAAAAATGCATCATTTTTCCAGTATTTGACTTTGAATCTATCACATTTTGCATTTGGGAAAAAAAGCTAATCATTGATGGGCCATATCTCGGTTCCTATTGGTTTCAGAAAAATTATAAAAATGGGGTTTTGCTTGTTTTTTAAAAGCTACAATTTTGCTCTCCACAGTTTTTTTGATAAAGTGCATAATTTTCGAGTTATCTCCGAAAAACATATAAAAAACGTCGATTTTTTCCTCTAAAAAGCGTACTTTCAATCGCGAATAACTTGGAGAATATTGATTTTACAAAAAAAAGTATGAAACATATTTTGCTTAGAATCACTTTTTCAATCGATTCCTGCGGTTGAAATGTGATAAAAAAATTTCACCCCTGAAATGGGGTGGCAACCACCCTCAAGGCTTTAGGGCCCTTTGGTTTGATATAGATTTTGATCCTTGGGCTATCACCTACATTCTGTTGAAATTTCAAGTCAATTCATGCTGGACGAAAAAATTGCCAGGTGAAATGCTTCATTAATAATAATAATAACTTTATTGCTTATAGAAAACAATGTTTACAGCAAGGTTAGTGTGTGATGATATACAAAAAAAAAACTTTTTTCAAGTTTACAAGACAGTTTGTAATAAAAAATAAAAACAAAATGAAATAAATACATTATTCATCGAGTATAAATGACCTCAATTTGAGAATATTCCAAAAGTAGCAGCATATAGTTTTTCCCTCAGATAGGTTTATATTTTGTAGAGCATTTACTAATGTTTCAAAATTTTGCAGACAGGATATGTTTTGTTTCATAACTGTATATATCGGACACTCAAACAAAATATGAAAAATAGTTTCTTTCTCGTCCAGGTTACAAACAGTACATGTTAAAGTAGGATCTATACTATAGGTTATGCCGTTTAATGTGAACTTCATTTTAAATTGATTAACCGTACGGAGTTGAGCTAAAGTACGAGTGATCTGAATTGGGGACTTCAACAGTAAATAATTGCTTGGTTCACGTGTTGTGGTGAAAGCATTATATAGAGCCATGAAAGGGTACGCTGACGATGTAGCGATATCGGATTGGTGCAGGAAGGTATGATATTTGGAAAATAGTATTTTTTTTTGTGCTGTTAGATGACCATAAGATAATTGATTCCATAACTGCAGTGATTCAACGTCAACAAAAAATTGTTTGATTTGGGATGCCCAATTATACTTTGTGGTAGCGGAATTCATAATACGTAGCTGTTGCTCAAAACAAATCTGGGATAGCGAAATTTTTCCATTTGAAGAATCTTTAGTAACCAATTTATTGTCATTTTAAAAACATTGTACGACAACTTAACTCTTCCTGTTTCTATCCGAATAACAGAGTCCGGAGTATTAACCGCTACTAAAAGGATTCGTTTTAGGAAATGTATTTGCACCCTTTCCAGTGCATCCAAATAACGAGGACCCCAAACAGAGACACTGTTAAACATAACGCTTAACGCCAGAGATTCAAATAGTTTGATTCTAGGGTACCACATGTCAATTTTTGCCTTACACATCACAGGAATGAGAGCGCCAACGGCTTGTTTACCTTTTTTTTACAGTTGCAGTTGACATTTCACTGAATAAGCCAGAGGAAGAAAACGTTACACCTAAATATGTATATGTATTACTCAATTCTATGATCTCGTTCTTAAAATAAAATTTGTAATTCGGTTTTTGGAATCCACCTTTAGAAAACCTAACAATTTTTGTTTTCTCAAGATTAACAGTTAAACGATTGGTGTCAGTATATTTTTCCAACATTTTCAGTTTCCTTGCAACATCAATTTCAGAATGAGCCAGGATAACGAGATCATCAGCATACAGGAGTGTTAGAACATCATTTTTATTATCGATATTTACACCTTGAGCTTCTTGAGCATAAAAGTAGTCCTCCAAATCGGCGATAAACAGAGCAAATAAAAGGGGACTCAAGGGTTCTCCTTGTAGAACACCTAAAGTTAGATCATATAATTTTGTCAAGCCGTCAGAACCTTTTATTTGAACAGTGGTTTTTGAATAAAGTGTTCTTATTAAGCGAATAATTTTTGACGAGACTCCAATATTGAATAGTTTCAGCCATAATAAATTGTGCTGGACTGAGTCAAAAGCTCTTTTGAAATCGACAAAAATTGCAAACACTTTTCGGCTTTTATGTCTAATATGTAGATTAATAACAGAGCTTAAAGTGAAAACATTGTCGATACACCTTCTGCCTGCACGAAAGCCAGACTGACACTCTGGCATAACTCCGCAGTTATCAACCCATAAAGATAATCTGTTTAGAATAACAGTTGTGAAAATTTTAGTACAGCAATTCACCAAAGCCAAACCTCTATAATTATCAGGTGTATCAGATGGGCCTCCTTTATGCAACATAGACAATAAAATGTTAGACCACGAATTGGGAATTATTGAGGAATCAAAGATTGAGTTGAACAAAGAAGTTAAATATATAACCCAGTTATGTGGAAGGTTCTTGTAAAATTCGAAGGAAATGCCATCAGCTCCTGGAGACTTATCATTTTTACATTTATACAGTACATCATATATTTCCTGAGTTGTAAACGGAACGTCCATATAGGGGTGACCAGCATCTACAAAATCAACCGTAGAAATTGCTAGAGGAGGGTACAAGTTTCCATAGAAGTTTTCCCATACTTGAACTGGTAACACTTTATGAGTGGAACTATTTCGAAATTGTTTTACCGTCAACCAGAATTCTCTTGAGTTTTGTTAATTTGATAACTTCGTAATAATTGTTGATTCATATTCGATTTTCTTAGATTTAATTATATTTTTATACTCTAATTTCAGTTTTATATATATTTCTTTTAAATCTTGCGGAAAGTTTTGGTCTCGACAAGTTCTTAATGCATTGTGCATATTCCTCTTGGCAATACTACATGTGGCATCAAACCATGGCTTATTAGTCTTGAGAAAATTTGATTGAGTAGAGAGATTCCTTTTCAAAGAATACATACCTAGGTGAGTTGATGTTTCACGAATGGCATCCACAAGATTAGAAAAAGAACTAGCTGGGTCACTAATAAATATTGATCTATTTGAATTTTTTATACACATTTTATAAGATAGAGAAAAATCATTATTCCATTTATATGAAAAATTGGGCATATTATTGAATATTTCTCTATTGGTGTGCTTATGTAATTGAGTACTATAGTTAAGAATTAAGTTGATAGGGTAGTGATCTGATAAGAAATCGTCGTCGGTAACAAAAAAATTGTCTATATCTGATAGAAATATATTATTTAACCAAACCAGATCTATAACACTTTTACCCTGACTACTCAAAAATGTAAATTTACCGCGATTATCGAGTAATGTTCTGCCATTTAAAATTGAAAAGGGCTTCATTCCCTGTACTATATTCATTTTATCAGCAAACGACTTATTTTTTTTTGTGGAACTTACATTTCCATCAACGGATAACTTGGAAATTCTTGGTAGGAGTGGTGAATATTAATTTCATCTAGATAAAAACTTTTTGTCTCTAACGTTTCTCGTAACTAAGATAAATTATAGCACAGGATCTTCAGAAATTTTTGAAGCTCAATCAATTACATGCTAACTGAATTACCATTCAAACTTGAACATTTTTGTTCATATTGGTGGTAATTCAGTACTCTCCTGACGTACGGATTCCGAAAAAGGTTTCTTATTCAATTTAAAATAGTTAATTTTTCCGAACAGTTCTAATTATACGAAACCTAATTATTCTAGTTGATATACTTACTTATTCCGAACTTGAGATTTTGAAAGTTATGAATTCTCAACTTAAACTATCGCTTTTCCACGATTCATCTTCATATTCGTTGAAAATATAAAATTTCAATTAGTGCAGTCTGGCTGAGTTAATAATTATGAGATATCAAATTATGGGGAATCGCAAGAAATGTTATGCAATGCTTGAGATTGTAACGCTTCCGTCATGGGTGTTGTGCCCCAGTATTCTGAATTGCTATGGAATACGCAAGTATTTGGATGATTTCTTCTTTCATACTACAAAACCTACATTTTTCTTGCTCTAACATTTCAAGCATCCTAAAGTGCCCAATCACTCGACATTGTCCTTCTAGAACACCTGTTGAAACTCTTAGTGCAGTTTTACTTTGGCTCAGCCATTCACTTGTTCTTAACTTGTTCTAGATGAAGGTAGATATTCCCAATGGTCAGATCCTTCCTTTGTTTTGGCTTTGCGTATTTCTTTCAATATTACATTGAAACTGGCCTAGTTCATTGAGTTTGCCACTCATTTTCATACCATTTTTGAACTGATTGTAAGAGATCTCAGTATTCTAATCGCTGCTTGACTATATAACATAATACTTTGCCATCCACATATTCTATCATTATTGAACTGGAACAGATTTTCCGCTTGAAAGATACTTGGGATTTTTTCCATTCTTCCGGAGTTTTCAGTTGCTGGCCCGTAAATTTCTATCCCAGTTAGTTCTATCGCTTTTATCTGTATACCAATGGATGGCATGTCTTGCGATAGATCCCATTCCCTCTTCCTATTTCAATTCTGTATTAAATTTCCTCTTTCACATCGCTTGTGGATAACAGACGGCATTCAGTGCTTACACTATATTCTAATTCTTCAGCGGTGATTCCATAAAAGGGATCATAATCTGAGTGATGTTTCCCAAACTTTATTTTCAATTGTTTGGATCCATTCAAATTTTTTTGACCTAGATTGAAAATTTGAAATACTCCATGCGTTACGTTATTAAAAAAAAAATGAGTTGAACTTGTATTTTTATCAGCTGGCTTTGTCCTGATTTGAAGATGCAGATATAATCCATAGTCTTAAGTTTTATGGCGGTATTATGGACAGTAGCGGTGATGGTGAATTTAATGAAGCCATTCTCTATCACAGTTATAATCAAATTTTCAAGAAATTCATTTTCATTCGGTTATTTAACGTCAGTCTATTTCCGTGACTGAGATTAATCACCGACGCCGGGAGCACTCCACCCCTAACCGGAAATTTTGGCAAACTCACTAGTGTTCCATCCAGTTGTAGCGTTCTTCAACGAGTCCATATCCATGGATTCGGGACCTCGGCTTCACGTCTCCTCCAAAAGATTGCATATCTATATTATACCTTGTGCTCATTGGTATAATACCTGCGAGCTGTGCTACTTCGCTGCCGGCTGTATGGCCCTTACGATGGTTTTTCCTGGCATGGTCACTTATTCAAGTACCAACAACGCTCGACATTGCTTGACTGTAATTATCGCATCAAAGGAATTCCATAACAGTGCTGGGTCGTCACCTTCCAAGAAATTGAATGGGCTTAGTGAAATCAAATCAAAGTTTTCTCAGGAAATTTCGTGGAAGATTAGTACGTTACACATTATACAAGTGTATTGGAATTTTCCTTGACCATGGATGATTTGGAGAGGATTATTTCTGAACAATGTCAAATAATCACTCCAAATTTTATGAAGACAGTTTGAAAAGTTCAAGGAAACAACAATTGAATGTTCACGAAGAGAAGGTGGATATGACAAAGCTTCAGTGGATTGAAATGGAATGTACACTGTGGGCCGAAATAAAGGAGTACATTTTTTAATTGAAAATTTTTGTTTTTGTTTTTTTGCGCGATTCATTTTCTTTTTGCAGGGCTAATAACCTAACATATCCTCAACATTACTGTAAATTTGGAAGCGAAAATAATGTACAGTGCATTTGAGTTCGTTGCAAATAAAAACTGTCTTGGCTAAAATTATACTAATATGCTTTTTCGGAAGATAAACTATCCAGAACACTTCAGTTGAAAGGAAATTTTCCGAAATTACCGGATTAGCGAAATACCATTTTTTTATTAATTAAAATTTTAATAAATAACACATTTATAAAAACAGTTTAGTAGCTTTGAAACTTAAAGAAAAATAGTATGAATGTGGCCACCTAACAGTCCAGCATTAAATCCGGTTGATTATTCAATTTGGGAAATTTTCGAATAAAATTTGTATGAGGTACAACAATTTCGAACAGCTCAAAGGAAAAATGCAGTTTGTTTGGAACAATTTTGAACAAGGTGCGATAAATTGGGGTATCAAAAGTCCGACCCTGTACATTATTTTTGCTGCTAAACTTATAGTCACGTTGAGGACATGTTAGGTTATCAGCCCTGCAAAAAGAAAATAAATCGTCCAAAAAACAAAAAGATATTTTCAATTAAAACATGTACTCCTTTATTTCGGCACACAGTGTATGTTCACTAAATATTGTTTGTAGGGATATTTTTATTTCTAAAATGGAAATAATACTATTGACTTATTATTTGAGCTGCAAGGCTGTTCGAAAATATTGTTGGATGAAAATATTATCATATTTTCAACAGATAAGAGATTATAAATTTCCTACTACAAGCGCCAAACGTGATGGCGAGCTATCGCGCAGGTATAGACTCTCCCAATTACTATTGGGATTACGATGAGCCCCTTGCCGGTCAATGTCGTACATGATTGTTATTAGTTTCAATCAGTCTAGCAAATGGAACGTGATTTCTTTGTAATTCCTCTTCATGTTTTATTCAGTATTATAGGTAGTGGTGGAGTCCACTCAAATGTTAAATATTGATACATTAAAAAAAATGAACTCCTATCAGCCACTATCTGGAAACAATTTTTTTTTTCATTTCCACTGCTGCTTGTGCTTGTGTGCTATCGTCATTCAAATTTATAATCACCGGACTTACCTCTGTTTGACATCTGTGAATGTTTCATTTTCCCAATCTTTCCGCTCTATATCTACTACATGTCGGCAACGCTTTTGCCATTCCTTGGAAGGAATTCGATTTAACTCGTGCTCTTGTAGGCCGCTTTTTTCTTGGAGTTGAGAATTTTACTCGCACGTTATTCGCAGAAATGAATTGCTTCTCCTCTTCAACTTTTTCAATGTTCCTCATGGAAGTACCTGACAAAATTAAGATTTGTGTTGAAATAGTTATTTTTAAAATTTATTCTATGTTATCTGTACCAAGAGATGTTTTATTCTCAGATTTGATAGCTTATCTCACTCACATTTGACACTATGAAAATAATTGAACACTTTAAAACTTATTTCACGTGCCTGACTCTTAATAACTGTTTTTTTGTTAGGCTATGACATTTTTTCTGCGCTCGATACTTCTGCTATTTTTTAAAATCCAACAAATTTTAATTGCTTATTTATCACATAAAAATAAATTCAATGTGGTATTACTGAGATGGACGAGTATCATCAAGATGTAATTTCATTTGTAATCTTCATCAAACCTCCATTTGTTAAAAAAGTGTATTCCTAATGGGATAGAAACCGGAGAAAATGAAATCCCACAATGTTTTTTGTCTCGTGTTCGTCGAGATAGCTTATCTTGGGAAACGTTTCATTTTGTCGTCACTTGTCTCGTGCCTTTTTTTGGCTTGATTATGTTTCTGAAAAAGCATTGCCAGATTTAAAATACATATTGCAAGATATATAATACTGCGAAATTCCTTTTTTTCCTCGTTTCCGATATATGTATTTTGGTAAATCACCAATTACTTAAAAATAACATGTTTTGAATTCGTCTTCAATTCACCACTACTAATGTTTTATTATGAGCCCTTGAATAATCTGGGAAGTACAAGTGCATTAAAATTATCAGGTAGAATATTTCTCTAGTGACAGAAATAGAAGTACGTAGGCTTGAAACTTTTTATTATATTTTTTTAATGTTTTCTTGTGTTCACTATCGGTCACTTTTTCTTGAATAGAACTTAAAGAATATTGTCCAAATCGCGACATCTCCACGAATTTTAAAATTTGGCATATGTCAAAATGACAAATGCAGAATTTTAACACTGGTTACTGTACTTGCGGACCTGTAGGGAAACTTTCGATAGCTAGCTTATTATGTTTGCAAACTTTCCACTTCCATCGAAAATTATCAATAAATAAACGTTAATTTTTGCAGAATAAAAATTTCTTAGCTGACCTGTTTTTTCCTCCATATTTCAGAAACCCGTGAAATTCACGACACATTTGAAATAAAGTATAAAAAAACATAGCAGTAATCTAGGGTTCAGGGAATCTGCGAACTTATACTTACAGTGTCAATGAACTGATAGTACAACAGCTTAGCTTTTATCAAGGTATTTTGTAGATATTATACACGTATCTCTCAGATTATCAATTAAACTGATAGGTTTATGCATGGGTCCCTTATCGTTTCAAGTGAGTGGCATAATCGTTCTGCTAGACACCGACCTGAGATAATGGATATGCAATTAGTGGTGATATTATTGTTATCGACCCTTTATGTCCAAAAGCACTGTCTCACCACCCTTATATACGCAACTACCTTTGGATAATTATTTACTATGAACTGGAAAAATCTCCAGCAGTCTATTTGAAATATAAGTGACACCATAAATCGAGCAAGCATGAGAAGCAGCATGTCCATATTCATTTATTTTTAGCTTACATAAACATCGGTTGTTCAAAAATAAATACATTGTTAGCCTTTTCTACCTCCCAACGGCGGCCAGAACAAAATATGTGAACGATCAATGCTGCTCCTTTTGTAGGCTATACACGCTACGGTCTACCGGAGAGCAGGTATGTCTATGCGCACTGGGTTTGTTAGGCCTTGCGTTAGTTTTGGAGCAAAAAGAAGCAGGAACAGTTGAAAAAATATGTGAGAAGTGATGTAAACATTGTTTTTTGAGAAGGGACACTTTCTAGTATCGCTTTTCAGATTAGTCATTTTCCGCACAGTTACTGCTATGTGTTCTTCCAGCTAAATTTCTTCCATTTTTTGATGAGCAGTTTATAATCAGCTTCTTTTTTGTCTCGATTATGGTACTCTACTTTCCGACTACGATGGTGAACAAAAAACTGACGTGACCTTCGCAGGCGATCGGAGTACATTCACACACGCACAAATACATGATACGGTGTCACTCGGACTAATGGATTTTCGTTTTTGTACTGGTTGCCTGTACGGATTAAGAAAACTGCACAGGTCTTTTCCCACATACGCTCCGGGCAACCTACACAGGCATACCTAGTCCTCTCCGGTAGACCGTAGAGTGTATTGCCGGTATGAGTGGAACAACGAGTAGTCACCTCACGAATTGCTGCTTGATGCTTACGTAACCCTGACCATGCTGTGACTGGTAAAATAAAGAGAAGCTATATTGGTGTGAGATTTTGAAAACCACTCTCTATTATAAAAACCATCAAATTATTACGGTGAATATGGAGATTAGGCGAGTTTTGCTAGACCACAGATTACGAACTGTTTACAGATTTACAATATCTTATCTATACACAACACTTCGATCGACACAGGTCGATCAAATTATTCTGGGGGACAACCGATCCGTCAGAGTTAGTGATAACGTGATTTTTTCATCAAGTTTTGGAATTTTGGATTGATTTTTTTAATATCAGTTATTTCAAAACGTAACGTGATCACGACAGTTTATATTCTGTTTCCAGTATACGTTGGAAAAAATGTATCCATATTCATCGATATCAGTACATATTATTTTAATGCTCTCTTAAATTCTCCCACTAGGCTGATAAAATGTTCTCGAACACCTGTATAATTTTTTTCTACTTTTCCATTTCTCCAAAAAGTTTTTCCCACAAATTATTGATAGGAAAATTTTGTACATGTAAGCAACAGCAGCACGTACTCCATCGAAAAAGTATAGACGAATTATGAAAAGTAACAAGCAATTATGCATCGAGATGTCTTTCATATTGGTGATATCAATATTTATGTCGCCGCCTGCCTTACTATAATACTACTCATTTCCACAGTGTCATCAATAGATCTCTGAGTCTCCATAGTGAATATCAAATATTAGAAAACGGTTTCACATTACTTGTTTTTGGTGGATACATTTTTTCATAATGTTACTGTAATAAATGAAATTGGATTCTGTTGCCGGTTTCCGTCGAATCGAAGCGATGAGGGTCAAGAAGATTACATTTATTTTGTTCGATTTCTTCATACCATTGTCGTTTTCTCTGGCTGTGATCACGTCCCGCTTTAGATTTGCTAACAGGAACTATACCTCTCTGTAATTTGATTGTATCAGTGGAAGAGTTACCGTTGGTGAAATATCGCTCACCACTAGCTCACCCTTGTGTGTTTTGGTATGTACTGCCAGTTAGTTGGTTGACAGACAGACTTCGTAAAAGAATGTCAATGTGACATATATTTTTCCGCAAATCGCTAGGAAATTTTGACATTCCTGTCAAAATTTCTTGAAGAAAAAGTCAGGACTTCCTTACTGTAAGGAAATGTCATTTCCTTACTGTAAGGAAATGATATTTCCGTACAGTTGTTAGTGTTCTATATAAATGATTGAAAACACATTGCTTATAAGGAATTAATTTATATTTTGAAAACATCAAGTCATTGCTGAATACATTTTTAAGATCAATTTGTTATATTTACAGTAATTTGACAGTTAGTACAATTATTGAACATTGGAGGAACACTCTTAGAACTATGAGAAACATTTTGGACAACATGCAGGGTGGTAGGGTCATTTTGTTGAATATTTTGTACTGTGAAAATTTTATTTGCCACCTCAACCTTATTGCTAAGCGATTCTTCGATATATCCTTCAGCAACGTTTGATGACTTCCATCCGCCATGCCTCTTTAAACTAGTTATGTCGGCACCAGAGTCAACCAATATTGTTGCAGAAGACCGACGAAAGCAGTGACCAGTATATTCTGTCGGATTTACCAAGTTCAAATAAGTAGCAACTATTTTGGGAATTTTTCTAAATTGATGAATTCCTACCACTTGTCTACAACCCTTTCCGCTTTGATATTTAAAGAAAAATCGGTCACTGTTCATATTTTCTGGTCTTAACGAAACATACTTTCGATAAACATTCAAGTAGATCTGATTAATTACAAATGATCTTGGTTTGTTGGTTTTCGAATGAGGTATGCTGATTAAAAGCTTAGATTCTAAGTCTTCTATATCGTGTACAGTCATTCGGACTAACTCATCCATTCTTCAGGCCCCAGAAATACCAAATATTACAGCCACCTAAAAAATAAATAAAGCTATAATCTAAATAGAAATTAAAACCTTGTAAATTAATATTAATATTAATTTTCTTGTATAATGTATTGTACCATTGATATCAATTTTCCGTTAATGATTATTTTCAAATGGAAATTAGCTGATATCCATTTCATCTAATATTATCTGGAACTTATTAAAGAAACCATTTATGCTGTGATTCATTTATTTGTACCAATTGATGGATGTCCATTCAAAATTCAATTCCCAAAAACAGAACGTATTGTCCAAATTGGACCTAATACCAGTAAGGAAAACGGTCTTACAGGAATACTGGATATTTCGTCTGGTCTTTCCTGGCAATGATAGCAAAAATTCCCAGTACGAAGTAACGCTTCCTCTGTACGAAGTAATCCGATCAGAAAAATCAACACAATGTTTCATAACTGGGCCATGCAACCGTTAAAGTTAATCTCTTCAGAATGTAAATTCTATATGAAGAGCTATGTGAATACATTGCATTGCTTATTTGGATGCCATTGCAATTTTTAGTTATGCAACCCAATATCTCATGCAAGCTCTCCTGAAAGAAGACGTGTCCCTTCCGCTAAATGTCCCCACACTATTCCATTTATCCAATACACATCTCGCAATCAAAACCATCTTGTGAGAGTTCTGGAAGTGTTATAAGCGCAAATTCCATTCTAACCTTCAATTGAGAAAATGTAAGTAGTATATGTATGAGCTACTGGATGAATCAACTATAAATAGTTATTGTCTCTTCCTTTGTTATTATTACTGTCCTTATCAGTTGCCTGTCAATTTGTGGTCGCTGTGACAGGCACCTTAGCGTGGAAAAAGTATCCACGATATTCCTCTTGTTTTCTCAATTCTCTGTTATCACTTCATTAGATGTAGTTTGATGAAGGTATTAACAGCTTAGTGCATTCACTGTTATATTAGGACTTATAGTTTGCTCCAAAATGTCCGTGGATGAAAAGGTAACCAGCGACCAGGTCCAAAAACATGTTTAAAATATTTTATATAATTTCCTGAACTGTGAATGGAATCTAGGTTGAATATATCTATCATGGAAGCTTATGTTCGAAGAACGCCGTTACTCGGCCTTCAACGAAAAAAAAAAAAAAAAATAACAATAGTCGTACCACTCTTACCGATGGAAAGTTTATTCTGAGTATGAAAAATCCACTTTACCACAAACTACACTACCACGAACAATAATCGTTCAAAAACTATAAGTTTAATGATTGTAACTCCGGTCAGACCTCAGTTTTTTCAGCATTTCCGGAATGTTTGACAAATTTTTGGACTACCGAAACCACAAAACCAAAGTTACTCCAAGTATGTTATATGTGACATTCTTTCCGGCAACGTCGCGGATAATTTACTCATTCCTTGATGATGAGTTCCCAAGTATGTTTAAAATGAATATCCTAATGAAAATACAATAATATCTAGGATCATCTTAGTCGAACAAGAGCAATATCCTTACCTTACTGCGGGTTCCAGTGCACACTGTGGGTTCAGGTGAACACTGGAATTAATGAACGAAGCAGATGTGACAGCGAAGTTGGGGATTGAAAGAATCCTTGGCGACTGGAGCCCCTATGGAAGAAATCTGACCATCGGAGAGATCTAGTAGGGCTTAGCTCTGGAAATGTGATCAATTTGGCTGAATATCAATTTGTTCACCGCTACTTTTGTGTTTCACTGACAACTCCAGCCTGATAATTTTGAAATTATTCTAACTTCTCATTGCAGGTGATATGTTTTTTATTCATATGATACTAGAGGATTCGACAGACTTATCCTATCCTAACCTTGTCTTGCCAAAAACATATCTGATTAATCTGCTAATATCTATTTTCGACTGAAACATATGACTGTGTTTCTCGTTTTGTGTCAAATAATCCGATAACTCCGTTCAGTTTTTGATACGCCGAAATCGGTCTACAAGTGATATTGCCCCCCCTAGTTACAAACCAGAATGGTTGGTTATGTCGTGAAGATATGCCAACCCCGTTCAACTCACAAGTGTAATTCTTTGTCTGTCGGGGCATATTATAGCCTGAGAAGTGGATGTTGCTTCTTAGTAAACGGTTTTGTATTCAAAAAGTAGTTTCAAAGTTTGTGAGGCTTTATAATAGAGGCATCTATTGATAAACCGCTCCACTTAAATATAACAATAGGGAACTTCCCCATTTTTTTTTATTTCACCAAAATGTGTGTTTATATATGAAAACACATTATACCAAATATCAGCCCTTAAATCGCAATACTTATTTCACAATAAATAATTAAAGTTGCAATCGCCACCGGGTATATTCAAACGAAGCAGAATGCACGGCAGCGGCTGTGACGTCACACCGCACCTCGTGCATCGGTAACCATAGAAAGCACCCGGCCGGCACGAGTTTGACAGCCATTTGAAGCATTTCTTATTGATTTTTTATCGAATTCGAATCGTTAGAGTCAGTTTCTCAGTTTTTAAGTGTTGTTTGAATTGTCAGTTCACGATCGCTTGACTCGAAAAGTGCGGTCTGACGTCACAACCAATGGCAGCGCGTTTTAAGAGCAGTTCAAATTATTCAAATTTTAACCTTTCATTTCTCAGGTAATTTAATCGTTATTGGAATTTTTCTTTTTCTACGAAGTTCCTTATGATAATATCTTACGATTTTAATTGTTTTTAAATGATTTTATTTTTTTGGCAAGTTCCCTATTGTTACAGAAAACTGTGAGTGCGTAGATCTTGTGAGAATTGAGGTGAATTATCCAGCGTCGACACATCTAACCATAGGGACTAGTATATGTTTTGTTGTTTATAACGCTTTCTTGAACCTTCATGAATATTCAATGATATAACCACAAAGCTTCAGCATTGACTATAGAAAAATCATAATCAGATTTTTTTTTTCTTGAAGTTCATAATTTGCTAAATGCATATGAAATAAACATTTAACTCGAACCCATATTATACTCCCTCCGGCATCGCCATGCTACTCTCTGGTAACGTAAATGTTGGCAATTAGCTTGAATAATCTATCTTTAATTCTCTTATCGCATCGATTATTCGGTCGGTATTTTGTCCTCATTAACCACTTTATGAGTCCAGTAAATTCTACTTTGAAAGTAATATCTTCCCATTTCTTCTTGTCTACACATCCCTTGAAGCATTAACTCGATTCTTTTCAATTTTCCACCAACTAATATTTTTTCTATCGATCAGAAAAAAATTTGAATTGGCTTTTTATGTATTTATCTAAAATGAAGCATGCGGAGAAAACATAGATATACAGGGTGGTCCTTAAGTAATTGTACATAGCAGTACACTACAATCTTCACTTAACAAACCACATTCACCTCCAAACTCTCAAAAAATATGAGGCTGAAATCTGTTATAGGAGGAACTTTGAAAGTTATAACCGATTCTCCGAAGGAGTCGTAACAAGTCTAGCGCCCTGCTTAATAGAATAGTATTGAGATAATGATAAAAAATTCGGAAGAAAGATGTTTCATGATTAGCAACATTATACAAACCCAAATAGTCTCGCAAATATTCATCAAATCAAATACATGGTGAGTCAAAACTCAGTAAGATAAGGTCATTTCTAAGTAATTCAAAATTGATCACCTCGCCCATCTTGACGAGCCGCCACTGCAATAATATGGGAAGCATTCGTACGCTTTGAATGTGACCTCACGCACTCCTCCTTGAAGACGTCAAGTGGCCTTCGCCGTTACAGTTGCAGATATAATTCTGACAATTCAATTCATGTATGAAAAATCCCATAAGCCGCGTAATTTTGTCATTATGACAGCGAAAAAAGTTTGCCCTAACTTTTCCAGCGACAAAAACGGAACCTAACTCCTGAAGAAAGCATGACAACCAGCATTGTAAACATTGATTTACCTATTCATTAAATTGTCTCATCAACTTGAACTTTAGCTTTTTTTTAAGTCAAAGTAAACTTGACATTTATAATAATTTCAATTTTGTTGCCATTAGGTAATTCAACTCGCTAAATTGCCAGGCAACAAAATTCTTATTGATACATGTCAAGTTTACTTCAACAAAAAAAAGCTCTCGTGTAATTATAAGTGACAAATGTTGCCAATAATATTCCAGGCTTTATGACGTCACTTGCTCCAAAGTCAAACGAGTGTTTACAATTACCATAATACATGTCAAGATGTGCCCCGACAGACAATAAATTACAGTTCCACGTTCACGATATAACCAACTATTCCGGTTTGTAATTAGAAGGGAAAATACCACTTGTATACCGGTTTCGGCGTATTTGCGCTTCATCAGTACAAGATAGATATTATCCGTCCAGGAGCTCAGCATGATTGATCCAATATTGTCTTAAATTCCAACCATTGTTTTCAGGTGCTGATTGAAGTGAGGTGGAATAAAAGTGTCAATTCTTGCTTGTGCATGTGCGTTCGTTAAAGTTGATTTGAATTTGATTTGAGCTACCATTCGCCCCTGTTTTCAAGTTTCGAATTTGCGATAGACTTTTTTCAATTATTTTGAAATCCAATGAAAAATATCCTTATTCCAACATAACTGTTGGACAAAAAAGCGCAGCGCGTCTCTCTTTAGATGAGCTCTAAT
>CAJUYG010001316.1:9731-22804 GCA_910591675.1 Galerucella calmariensis
CGTCCAGACAGCATTCATTTAGGACCTACCACCAGGTACAACAGTGGATGAATGAAGATAAGGATCTACTCGAGTGGGGTTGGAAGAAGATTGGCGACCACCTGACACCAATTACAACAGCACGTCCTGCAGCCCCCCAGGAATTACTGTCCCTTATAATGTGTACTTGCAAAGATGAATGCGTTCGTAATTGTGAATGCAGAAGGAGTGGTCTAAACTGCACTAGCATATGCAGCAATTGCTCAGGCCAAGCATGTGATAACATGGACAATAATAACATCTTAGACGACGAGCTAGAGGAGGAGGATAATGTGCTGGAGGATGAGTGAAGTTAATAAAGACATTGAACATTCCAAATTTGAAAGATATTTATGCTTAAGAAGTGAATTTATGTTGCAATGTTCGTAGAAAGTTCAGGGTGGGTTTCTCCGTACCACAGGTTTATATGGCATAGGCCTGTGGAAGCCTTTTTTCCTTAAAAAAGAGTGCCCCTTGATAAGGTGGTGAGGTTGTCGTTCCTTCAAGGGCTTATCACTAACATACCACCGGCCACTGAAATAGCAACATTCTTTTACGAAGCTTATTTTTTTTAAATTATCAAAATTACGAAAAAGTTAACATTTACACCGTCTGTAACTCTTGAACCGTACAATTTAGAGTGATTATGAAAAGGACCATTCTTATTTAAAATTTAACGTAGAATATTTTTGTATATAACAATGTTTAGGATAAACCTCTTAGTTTTTGAAATATTTACGAAAAACTAAAAAAACTAGTGATTTTTCAAATTCCCTCCCCCCTCACCCCCTCACCCCCAAACCCGACGCTCAAAATGGTGTACCTTTTTACCATAGAATAAGGGGACTATGTAGAGCAATTTGGTGTTGGAGGAAAACTTTTACTTTGGATGTTGAGGTTTAGGTCTAATTACACCGTACTAATACCTAACGCTACAATTAGTTTGAATGATACCAAACTCTTGTTTTAAGCAAACCGAAATTTTAACCTAATACCTCTATTTGGTTGACTATATTCAAACTTCAGATTTGTTTATCCTAAAAAAAATTTCTTTTATTCAAGAAAATCTTTTTCAGAGTGTATATGTCCAAAATGGATAAGTTTCAAATTCGAGTAAGTATTTTTGGATAACCTCCTAGCAAGCTAAGTTACAGTATTGTTATTTTGTCATAGTATAATTTTTAAACATGCTAAATTGCATATTTGCTGGTCACAACTTTCTTTATATACCTTGTATAGGATATAATATTTGAAACACTTTGTATTTTGAATAAATATCGCGATCTAATTACAATAAATCTACGGAGACATAACTCCCGTCCCGTTAACACAGCACTTATTTCCAGCAAAATTTTCAGACTCGAAATGCTGTTATTTTTTTCCGTTGAAGAATAAATACTTACATTTTAATACACTATACCCAACCAACAATCTACATGCACACTATTAATATTTGTTACTAAAATTATAAAGGTTTCGTTAGTGGAAAAAACATTTTTAAACAATAAAGTGAATTAGTAAAAAGGTCTATAATAGTTGTGAGTTGTTTAACATAATAAAGTTAATAATGTCAATTTTGACACCGTTGGGTATTAACAGTTTGCTTGGAAGTCACAGTAGCAGTATTTTAAAACAAACTGTTACTTTGACACCGCCTCCGAAGATTATTCGAAAACATTATGACGGACATGATAATCAAGATCACCATGAAGAGTAAGTACCTGTGATTTTATTATTATGAAGTGAGTTTCAGATAACTTAACACCGTGTTATTTGTAAGATGCGATGTAGGAATTCCTGTACAAAACTGTCAAATGCCAGCTAACTTTTTTACCAAATAGCGTTCATAAAAAATGATAACAGATTTGAGAAATAATGGATAGTTATGTTTAAAAAAGTCGAATGCCATTTTCATACCCCTTTTGAATACTTTAAACATCGTAGGGAATAGCCAGCCAGGGTAAGGGTACGGGAAATTTAAAAGCTAAACCTGAAGTTTGGCGGTTAAATTCGCCGCTGTGGTGAAATGTTTTCCTTTTCGTTTTTAGTTTTTTTATCTAATTCCGCTATCAAATGTGACACTTGTCACTCCTTGACGTTAGGTAACGTCACATTTTTCATAACCTTCGTATATCAGTTGTGAAAAGTAGTTATGTAAAAACTTTACGTAACTGTTTCAGTTTCAACATAGAGATACCACATGAGTTTCAAAGAATAATTTTTTCTACTAGCGTGCGGAAAAGTCCACTTTTCCGCACTCATTTTAGTGTGGAGTCACTTTTCCGCACTAGTGCGGAAAAGTAAATTTGTCAAGTTTTTGGGGAGTATACTGACATTTGAATATTTAAAATATATATTTGTATGATTGTAGTTTACCAAATGACTGAAAAATTAATGAATTTATTATAATTCGGCCATAATTTTTAATAAAAAAAAACTAAAGCTGATTTATTTGAAAACTGCAGGAGATAGGTATAGGCTTTTACTATACTATAGGGGATAGTAATACATTCCGATTGTGGGCAACGTATTCTTCTAAAATGATTATTCACATACAGGGTGTCACATTTGAAAAAAAGGAATTACGCGAAGATTGTAGATTCCGTTTTTATTCCAATTTTGACAGCACCCTGTATAATAAAAAAGGTGACTCCACAGTGTAAACGAGAAAGCGATATGTGGTAAATGGTTCCTGAGAAAGGACCCCGCGCTTTTCTTATGACAAAGTGGCGTTCCGTCAAATGTTATAAATTTTGGATATGATGTACTCGACTTCTTGACCAAAAGTGTCCATGGGACCAATTCAATCCTTTGACTAGTTTCCGATATACAGGGTATTAAAGTTGAAAAATCCGTGTTTTTCGTGACCACGTAATTTTATTATTAACAAATAAATATGCATTTTCAATTGATAGTACCAATAATATGTTCTAGTTTATCGTAAACTTACACATAAATAGTTCAAAATGTCAACATATACAGGGTGGGACTCAATTATACAAGGACGAATTTTTGGAATTCTAAGAAATTCTTATATTAAATGAAAACAAGGTAAGAAATAAAAATTCACTTCATATTCAATGTTCTGGCATCAAATATACTAGTTCTAGAGGTATTCCATACAGGGTGATTCTTAATGCAACCTGAAATTAGTTTTTTCTTTATGAAATAAATAAGTTACACCATGTATTTTAAAATTAGTTTTTGATGTTTAAAACATATTGGTTACCTTGATATTAGTACTTTTCTTAAAATACAGGGTGATTTGCACATACATCTTGTTATTAAACCGACAAAAATTAGAGAAAATACACTTTTTCTGAATCACCCTGTATTTTATAATTAGATCCGTCAAAATGTTTAATTTATTTTGTTTTGTAATAAGCTTAAAATAGTAAATGAGCTGAAAAGATTTCATAATCTTACTATGACCAGTTTTTTAGAAAAAGGGTCCTGAGGGTGGAAGAGGTATCGATTAAAGAAAACTTTATGGAAAACCCAGGTTTTCATGATTTGATAATTGCTCTGTTCTGTCGGTTCTGTCAACAATTTGGCATTTATAACCTTAATTAATCATATTGTGAATATTTTGATTGCTTTTACTTTGTTTTCTTTGAATTTTGCAATGTTAACAAACGATATCCAAGATATTTTTGAGGAACTTTCAACCGACGATGAAGAAGATGCTATGAATACTGTTGAAGGCGCTCGGCGACAAAGGATATTTAGGAATCGGCTGGACCATTTCACTTTGTGGAACGAAACAGAACTACACTAATGATAGAAGAGATTCAATTTCCTCATTGGAAAAGTTTATGGCTCGTCTATCCATCCAGACAGGAACAAATAAAATAAAAATTAGACACTGGGAACGAAATAACAAATATACTACCAAATAGACATATCGAAACTAGAGCAAAAAACAAAAATGCCAAAACTGTAGGCCATAGAGAATATTTCCCTATCCTCCAGGCCATTCTCCTTTCCATTTTTCTCATTTTTTTTAAATGAAACTTTCATTATTATTAATTCACTGTAGTACATGCCTACAGGATGATTAAATACTTGTAATTTATTCATCTTCTTATCAATGGTTCGGTACACTTCGGTATGTATCCATAAATAAAAATGTGATTATAATTTCGTTCACTATCCCTATTCTGCTGAGTACTCTACCCTCGGGACCCTGTTTCTGAAAAACTGGTCATAGTAAGATTATAAAATCTTTCCAGCTCATTTACTATTTTAAGCTTATTACAAAACAAGATAAATTAAACATTTTGACGGTTCTAATTATAAAATACAGGGTTATTCAGAAAAAGTGTATTTTCTCTAATTTTTGTCGGTTTAATAACAACATGTATGTGCAAATCACCCTGTATTCCAAGAAAAGTACTGATATCTAGGTAACCAATACGTTTTAAACATCGTAAACTAATTTTAAAATACATGGTGTAATTTATTTATTTCATAGAAAAAAATTAATTTCAGGTTGCATTAAGAATCACCCTGTATGGAATACCTCTACAACTAGTATATTTGATGCCAGAACATTGAATATGAAGATACTTTTTATTTCTGATCTTGTTTTCATTCAATATAAGAATTTCTTAGAATTCCAAAAAATCGTCCTCTTATAATTGAGTCCAACCCTGGATATTTTGACATTTTGAACTATTTATGTGTAAGTTTACGATGAACTAGAACATATTAATGGTACCATCAATTAAAAATGCATATTTATTTGTTAATAATAAAATTACGTGGTCACGGAAAACAAGGATTTTTCAACTTTAATACCCTGTATATCGGAAACTAGTCATAGGATTGAATTGGTCCCATGGACACTTTTGGTCAAGAAGTCGAGTACATCATATCCAAAATTTATAACATTTGACGGAACGCCACTTTGTCATAAGAAAAGCGCGGGGTCCTTTAAGCTTTTATTCAAATTACATTAGAGGATATTAAATTTTATGTACATGGTATAAAAGTGTAATTTTCATATAAAAAACATTACAACTCAAAAAGGGTTCAAGATAGGTATGGGGAAGTATCATTAAAAAATGTTCAGAATAACGTAAATATTTTTAAAATTGAAAAATATACAGGGTCTTTCCTTGAAAATTACAAAGTTATGTGCAACTTCCGGTATAACCGGAAGTAGAATGGTGACGGCAATATTTTCATTAAATAGCTCATTATTCAAAACCCCCTCATGCCAATTTTCATAATTCAGATACCTTTAGTTCGCGAGATATTTCTAATTGACCGTTTATCTGCTGCACCCTGTATATATTACTCGACCTGCTTCACAAATTACATGATTTGAATCGTCAGGAGTATGAATTATGGAAAGTGATATAAATAAACAAATAGAGTATGTTTAGCATATTTTTTATATTTCATAATTTATACTCGTTTTTTTTTCTATTTTTGCATATATGTAAATGAAATTCTCAATCTCAAAAAACAGCGCTTCGCTATAGGATTAAAAAAAATTGTTTTCAGATACCACTACACGAAGAAAAAAAGCCGCAGTATAGCCCTAACCGCCCTAACTCTCCTAGCATTCTTATTTTTCCTTCACATTTTACAACAATGTCTTCACGATCAAGTAGAAATGAAGTCCACCACGACAGCCTCAACTATAATACTCAAAGCCAATATTCAAGCTAAAGAAGACGCCCAGCAATTAGATCAAGAAGAACTAGCGAATATCGAAAAAATACCCAGAGATTCCGAAGGCGACGAAGTAGAAGTCACGACCGCTTTTGCGTACGTGGAAAAGTTTGTTCCCGCAGAAATGTCAAAGGAAGAAAGCAATTTGTATCAGTACGATAAGATTCACGTACCCGTTAAAATGAAGATGGTGGAGCATCGTTCTAACATCAAGAAATTATAGATTTATTATTTTGCACTTTGCATATTTCATGAAAACACGACTGTTTTGGATTAAAGGTGATGACAAATGTTTAGCTGGACACACTTACAATCGCATTTAGAAAGTACAAAAGTAAATTCGGCTGATATTTTATTTCATAGAAATTCCTGTCAAGGCTTGCATTCGCACTAAACTCCTGCCTTGCCTATGTAAGTTTCTATCTAATTGATATTTGAATAATTAATATCAATTATATAACTTTCCTAATAATTATAATAATGAATAATCACGTGTGGTATATCACCGTATATCCACGAAACAAGCTCCATTTCTATTTCTATCCACGGCAGTGCTGCAATCGCAGCTCCGAGCATGCGCGGCAGTTACTCTGACTCAAGGAGAAGAAAAGTACGCCACTTTCAGATCGCTGCTTTATGTCAGCCTTAATAGAGGAGTTCAGTCTAAGGTCAGTGTGGCCAACAAAAAGTGGTTTTTCTGACAAGAATGACAGTTATGGTCTACCCTTCAAAACATGAGATTTTTGCATGTCTTTTATCATTGCGAACATCTATATTGATTTATTAAAATAATGAATACACCCCCGAAGCGTATATCTTGAAATTTAAAATAACTTTTTATCTGAATACTTAACATATCGATGGCCAATAATTCTAGGAACTTTTGGCAAGTCACCATTTCATTTCTGTTATCCGTCACTATTTATGTCAGATGTTGGTGTAAAAAGTAATTAGAAGAATAGAGATACACCTAAATAGAAAGGCTACAAGAATCTAATCGAAAATGGACATACAGAATTAAACGAATATCAACAAAAATAAATATAACTGACATAATTAGTGACTGAATAACAGAAATGAAATGGTGACTTTGCCAGAAGTTCCTAGAGTTATTGGCCACCGATATGTTGAGTATTCAGCTAAGAAGTCATTTTAAATTTCAAAATATACGCTTCGGGGGTGTATTCATTATTTTAATAAAGCAATGTAGATGTTCGCAATGATAAAAGACATGCAAAAATCTCATGTTTTGAAGGGTAGACCTTAACTGTCATTCTTGTAAGAAAAACCACTTTTTGTTGGCCACACTGACCTTAGACTGAACTCCTTTATTGAAAATGCCGCCGCTTGTGACATTAGATCTGTGATTTGTTTTCTTGATGCAAAGAAATGCAATGTCCTTCGTGGCATATAACTGGGAAGTAGTTGCTGCTTTTTAGTGAACGATCTTTGTTCTTTGATTTTCAAATACTCTGCAATGCGTTATAACTTTACAAAGCCGTCAGGTTTTTTGTCAAATAAAATTTTAGTTTGTGGTTAGATGTGGGATTGTCACTGTTATCGCATATTTAACGTTTTCTTCACTGGGATTGAAGTATTTGTGCGATATCAAATATTTCTCTAGTCCACAATTATGCTCTCAGAGCTTCTGGACGGATGATATCTAGCTTATACTGAGGAGGAGCAAATACGCCGAAACCTGTCTATTGTCCTTCCCAATTACAAACTAAAATGGTTGATTCTATCTTGCAGATATACTAACCCAGTTTAACTTAGAACTTTAATTCAATGTCCTTCGTGGCATATAGCCAGGGAAGTAGTTGTGGCTTCTTAGTAAACGGCCTTTGTTCTTTGATTTTCAAAGACTCTGTAAGGCGTTATAATGGTTATATTATACTATTACCTTTCACATTCAAGTTCAAAGATATATTTGTGTTTGGGTGTCTTCTGCTGTGTTTCGAATAGTTTTGCGCTGATCTGGGTGAGCTTTCATTTCAATATTAGAATCGTGCGTCAAAAACGGCGTTGTGCTTAGAGATCGAATAAAGGAGTTCTAAATATGTGAGTACAATTTTTATTTGTGAAATTTATAAGGTAGTGTTGTATACAATGACCAAACCGTTTAAGTTATTGACTTAAACCACCTAAATATTGTTGGTTTCTAGTTAAATATTACTGAGAGAAATAATTATTTCAGTTATTTACCAATGTCAATTTTTAATTACTTTGTTTAATTTAATAATCCTTTTGGTAGACTTGATTGCTCATCCGTTTCTTTTCAATTTCTGGTACGACATCTCATATATCCGCCTCTGGTCTAATACTCAAGTATTATATTATTTTATTTTTTCATATTATTATTTTTTTTGTACTTATATTGTATGGTTAATATATTTTTTTATTATATAAAAGGGGATTCATGCAACGCTCATTTATCATTACATTCTCATTATATTATAACTACATTTACATTAGAAAAAGTTAATTACTATAGTTTCCTATATGATGTTCATGCAACCACATTATTGAATTTCAAATAGAGGAGTTCAGTCTAAGGTCAGTGTGGCCAACAAAAAGTGGTTTTTCTGACAAGAATGACAGTTAATGTCTACCCCTTAAAACATAAGATTTTTGCATGTTTTTTATCATTGCGAACATCTATATTGCTTTATTAATATAATGAATACACCCCCGAAGCGTAAATCTTGGAATTTAAAATGACTTTTTAGCTGAATACACAGCACATCGGTGGCCAAAAATTCCCGGAACACTTGGCATGTCACCATTTCATTTCTGTTATCTGTCACTAGTTATGTCAGATGTCAGTGGGAAAATTAATTAAAAGAATAGAGATACAACTAACTAGAAATGCTACAAAAATCTAATCGAAAATGAACATACAGAATTAAACGAATATCAACAAAAATAAATATAACTGACATTTGACATAACCAGTGACAAAATAACAGAAATTAAATGGTGACATGGCAAGAGTTCCTGGAATTTTTGGCCACCGATGTGCTGTGTATTCAGCTAAAAAGTCATTTTAAATTCCAAGGTTTACGCTTCGGGGGTGTATTCATTATTTTAATAAAGCAATATAGATGTTCGCAATGATAAAAACATGCAAAAATCTTATGTTTTAAGGGGTAGACATTAACTGTCATTCTTGTCAGAAAAACCACTTTTTGTTGGCCACACTGACCTTAGACTGAACTCCTCTATTACAATAATTACATTATGTTTTTAGTGAAAACCATAGAGAAATATAATATAATGTCTATGTCTATAGTAAAAACCATGAAATCGCATGCGCCAAAAATGTTACAGCTGTCATTCCGAGGTCTCCTATTTCAAGCAGCCACTTATCCTTTCAAAAGTAGTGAAACTGATATATTCCAACACGTTTTTGCTGAGAGAACCTCACAACTTCCAAATAATCGCAAATAACTGACCTTCTAGCTATTCTAGCACAACCACAAACCATTCAAATAATATGACGTTTATCAATTGCCAGTCTTGTCAGTTCATAATTAATTCGTTCCATGAACTGGTTTGATAAGGCAGCGATAATGTAATTTTTCTACTCTCACACTAGTAAATTCCATATTACCTACTGTTTGGTTACTAAGTAAATAGTTCATTACGGATACTGACACGTAATGACACGTAATTACAGTTCTAGAAAAACAACAATTTATCACCGAAGCCTAGTCAGTCAATGGTTTCGAGTAACCATGGAAACGAGTTAGTAGAGGTTGCTTTGACGTTTAATAATTAATGAGACTCGCCGTCACTAGGTGTTAGTGTGACTGTATAGTTAAAATAATAGCCTTCTTGGTGTGCGTCATCGATTGTGACGTATATCCGGGTTTTCGGCATGTCCTTCATTTTATTTGCTATTTTGACATATAGCTAACCTTAAATTTGATAAATAAAATCATCAGGATCGTATTAAGCCAAAGCCGAGAAAGCTATGAAATTAATAATTACCAGCTTCTTTTTCCAACTGAAAATACTTGAGAACTTTCAAAATACTAATGTTTTCCCGTGTATTCAAGCATATTTTTGTATTATTCATATAAATATAACAATAAGATTAATATTCACTTCTCATAAATAATAATTGACCGTAAGCAACAAAGTACACACCTGACAAGAACTGTCAGTGTGACAGTAGAAAAAGACGTAAGTTACATTGCCGTTACGAAAGTTACGCCTACATAGTATTTTAACCTCGCGATTGATAGGTTGCGCTGGCGCGTTATCTAAACATCAACCAATCAAATTTTTGTGAGTCAAAGATTAGGGTTAACGTTTGTAAAACATTTGATCGGTTCATTATTGTGATATTTTTATTAGGATTAATCACAGACCTGCCTTTTTTTCCATTTCTTCCTACTTAATGTGATAGAAGGAGATTAACAATCGATGACGCACACCAAGAAGGGTATTATTTCAACTATACATTTGTTTTAAAGACAAATAATTAAAATGAGCTCATCAAATAGTGAAAACGAACTAAGTAGCACACCACCCAATATTAAACAATTAGCCGCGGACACTACTGACAACATATATTGCCAGAAAAGTCGTACTCTTTGCATATTTTGGAGAAATCACTAAGAAATTCAAACCATCTTCATTATGGGCAATATATTCGATGTTGAGGAGTACAATAACTTTGAAGAATAATGTCAATATTGAAAATTATACAAAATTGCGAGGTTACTTAAAAAGACAATCCGACGGCCTTGAAAGCAAAAAATCGAAAACCTCACATTCTGATTAGATAAAACTTTTTTTAAATGAAGCTCCTGATGTGCAGTATTTTTTTCTGGCTATTGTTTAATAACTAAATGCTACTTGTTATTTATGCGTTTTATTTTTATTAATGAAGTTGTTCGTAGAAAAAGTATAGTACACAACTAAAGTTGTAAGCTTATTACATGCTTAAAGAATCACCACAACTTTTCTATTCGCATGTAATAAGCAACTTACAACTCTTGTTATGTAATATACTATTAAGTGTAGTTATAATGTAATGAAATAGTTATTTATGTACCAAGGCAGTGAAGTGATTCTTTTTCGGACGAGTCTGAAATTATGAGACGAGCGAAGCGAGGCGAATAACAGGCGAGTCCGATAAAGACACCTTACTGACGTGGTGCATACAAAATTTTATCACCAACTGCTCAGAATTCAGAATTATAAGAAACTGTGGTATATTTCATAGCATTTTATTATGACAAAGTAAACAGCACATATAAAACAAATCTACTTATTATTTGTTATATTTAAATTGGAGGTACACCCTGAAGCATTATAAAAGTTAATTCCTGAAGTCAAAGGAGTTCCAACAAAAATTTGTTATAAATAAATCGCAAGAAAACTATTATGGAGCCGTAATAGGGAGAAGCGTGACACTGACAGATAATGATTTTCGAGTAATGTCAAAGTCAAAATACTTTACCTGCCGCATATGTCACTTCAGCTGCCGCAAATGCGGCAGATAAAGGAAGGTAAACTGTTTGTTTACTTCCGGAAATCAATCTGATAATTGGCGGCTTTACTGACGGTTTGCGATACATGTTATTATAATGTACGTTGCATGAATCCGAGCATGAATCGGCTATAATATATTTATTTTATTTTTTATCTTTTACATTTTAAATTCTCAAATTTTTTGTAAACAAATCATTTTTATTATTTTGTAAACACGGCATTACGTCTATCTAGTTTCTATACAAAAAAATGTTGGACTTTTTTTTATAGAACGGCGCCTACGAGGGTGAATTAACATCCCCTGGCAATAGATTACGTTAAATTTCATGTTTCACACCTACTCAAACAGAATTATGAGGGTTTAAGGTCATCACATTTGGTTGTTTGATAAACTGATGGTTCTACAACATGTTTTAGGAAAAGCGGTCTCTTTGAAATCATCCATCTGATAAATTTAGTAGTTTAATAAAAAATTGTATATCTACTGACATTTAATTAACTTTCTCAGACCTACACCTACTGTAATATATTATGGCGTAAACTTTTTTGTGTAATATGTTGTTGGGAATGGTTAATCTGATAAATTATAGATTAATATTTTATACGGTGAGTGAGTATGTAAAAATTATAAAATAAAATCAATAAATAACAAGTGTGGAACAGCCAAATGGAATAAATTCGGTAACGAATAAATGAGGGCGTGTTGGGAAAAACGCTTAGACACGTCAATTTGTATTTTTATTTTGCATTTTTTCAAAACAAGAAATTTCATGTCCCAGTGGCCAATACCAACTTTCTTATTTTAAATGCAACCTGTAATTTATTTATTACTTTTTTTTCAGATAATTTTAGACATAATAGAGTACACGCATATTTCATATTTTGCTTGGATATAAATTTATAATAGTAAATATGATATGAAAAATTACTAATAGTAGGAAATAAACCAGTTTCCATTGAAAATTACTCCCAAATATTAAAATAAAATTCAAATTTCAATGCACTTTCCGATTAGACCACAGCCCGAGGATTTCCGAACGCTACCGATGATACGTGTGATGTCATATCTCTTGTGTTTACTTATGTCAATATGGCCTGTATTGCATTAGGTTATGTGTAGTTGTGTGTTTATATTGTATTTTTATCAACTATTAATTGCTATATCGACGTAAAAATATCATTTATATGTTTGTTTGAGACTATTACGTGTTTGTGTGTGCTTTTTTTATTTCTAAAAGTCAACGTAAAGTGGAAAGTGGTCATAAATATTCGATATTTCCGAGGATATTTTAAAACTTTTGGAAGAATACATTTTATTTACTAGTTCAGTGTTCAGTGACGATTCTTTCATATTTTGTGAGTAAAGATATGGCTAGCGAAGGTTTTGTAAAAGCACAAACTGATAACTTGCCCAAAGTAGACTCATTTATGCTGCTTGAATTTATGAAGTCAAACAGCTGCTTTAATGCAGAGGAAATAAGAGGAGTTAAAGCATTATCGTAAGTACGATTTAAACTATGTTTTATTTATATAATATATACCAACCATATTTCTATGTGTGGTCGTAAGAAAATGATGTTTTTATGGTTGATTCCTAGACATATAGGTACATAACCTCAAATTATTTAAGAATAAAAATTACCAGCATAGAAGTAGGTACTTACATTAAAATGGTCTTCACAAACAAAAGTAATGCCCTTCTCTTAAGTGTATTTTTGCTTGCGCCACCAGGTAAAGTAACAAATATTTTGTCTGGAGTTTTAATATACGTTCATTTACACACTGGAACAATGCAATAATTGGAATACAAAGTTTTTTTTCGACTTTATCCATTTTTAAAGCTTTCAGAAACAAATTAGGTCACAAGA